>CAIGRT010169890.1:0-11935 GCA_903798405.1 Fraxinus platypoda | reverse complement strand
ACCAGACATGAATAATTTTTTAAGTTCGTCACGAGGGGGCAACCCTCACCTTTCACACGAACGAAAAATCATACAATTCATATGATTATGACTTTATGGTCCCTTTCTAATAAACCATTCGGTAACCCTCCTTCTGACACATTATCATTTTCCTCTGACCAGACATGAATAATTTTTTAAGTTCGTCACGAGGGGCAACCCTCACCTTTCACACTTGAACGAAAAATCATACAATTCATATGATTATGACTTTATGGTCCCTTTCTAATAAAATGTCTTCACATGATCCAAAAATGAGGTGACCACCCCAAAAGCTAACTCCATATGAAGTATAATATTTTTATATATGAAGTAACGTATTGATTCTCATTACACATAGCAAGATTTCCCAATTTTGCTGCATTTAACAAATCAAAGATATTCCTTTTCCCCAGTAGAATCCATGATCTCTTTCTATTAAATTCTGTCTTTTTCTTATTCTCTTGGTGTTCTACAGATTTCATGAGTAAATATATAGAGTTTATTGGCGCCTGACAGTGTGATATATGCTTAATCATTCAGCTTGGGAAATTAGTTTTGCTTCGAGATTCTTCATATTTTCAGAGGTAAGTTTTCTTCCTCTGTTTGTGTATTTCTTTGAGCATATTTGGGATTTCATTGTTTCAATTTATTGGGTAGAGTATTTATGGGATTTATTTGGTTGATTTGAATATAAAATGGCTGAAATTTCGATCTTCAAGATGTTCTTGAAATGCAATAGAAATTTTTATTTTTATTTTTATTTCTAGGAATTGGAAACGGGTTCTTGAAATATTTTCTGTTAAGTTGGAATTTATAGATATTAGATGAGTGGTGGAAATTAATCTCCAACCAATCAGAATTTTTTGGTACACTGAGGATAACTCATCAAATTCCCCGAGTATGAATGACTGTTTGCTCTTGTTCTTGAAGATTAGAGGTCCCTTGATATTATTCCTATATGAATTTTTAAATCGTATTGCGATTTGGAGTTTTTGTTGATTTAAATTGGTAAAGAATGGAGAACAGAGCTGGGGATTCGCAATGTTGGGGTGTCAACTGGAATTCCTATGTAGATTTCTGTCTGTCGTAAATTGTCTGAAGTAAACATATTGCATTTTGAAAATCAGTTTAGGATTGAATGATATATGCTGACGTGATGAGTGGAAGGCGCTGTACAATACTTTAGTAGGCGCTGTTGGGGATGGATTGGTTAGAAATGTAACACAGTCTAGTCGGGGTCTAAAAGGACGTGGAAATACACAAGACCTCTTGTATGGAAATGGAAAAGAGACGTGATCAATCCTATTTCGGATAGGGGAAGTTGACAATTGAATCTGAAGTGTCAAATCTATAGCACAATTGATATGGTAAAATATTGAATCAACAAATGAGTGAAATGATAATAGCTGGACATATGAAACATGTGAAATGCATTAGACTGATATCCTCTTTTGGAAATTTTATAGCCATTTTGTATGACAAAAATTGTGATAATTAAGTTGTTGTCTTCATATTGTTGCTCTGCTGTCGTTATTATTGTTATTGTTTGATAGAATCTACTATTCCAAAAGTGAAGTTAATTAATGGTCAAATGAAGTATTTGAAAATTTCAATTTTTCCAGAGCATGTTTGGGCTAAGCTTAGAAGTTACTTTTAAGTAACTTTTGGAAAAGTAAGTCTATTCCTACTTTCCGAAAACCCCTTTTTTTAATCCTAGACAAACATGCTGCCATCAGAAAAAACTTAAGATTTTTTTATGTTTTACATTACATACTACGCACCAATGAACTGTTTGTCAACCATAAATCTTGAAATGCATATCTAATTTGTGGCAGTATCTATGGAGATAGCATTAATCATGGTTCCAAAGAACTGATGGAGGACAAGCAACTGAATTTCAACCAACCGCTTCTATCTGTGAGAAGATTTTCACCAACTGTGGCCACCGAAAAAGAAGAGAAACCTAAAACCGAAAATACCCTTAGCAGGATACCGCGACTTCCACATTACAGATCAGAACTGAAATCGAGCCCTGTGAGTAATCCAGGAGCTGTGCCTTTTGTCTGGGAACAAAAACCCGGAAGACCAAAGGAAGATATCAAACCCCAAACTCAAAACTCTGATAGGCCTCCAGTTGCTCCAAAGCTTCCTCCTGGGAGATCTCCAAAGGCTAACCAGCAAAGTTCTGAAAAAGATTCTGCAACTGCTAATGTAACTAAAAGTCAATTGCAAAATGTCACTCACGACATACAGAGTGTTTCATCTGTGCTTGATAAAAACAAAAACTTCGATAACTTCGAAGAGACAAAAGAGGATGAGGAGAGTTCTGATTCAAGTGTTAATGAAGAAGCATATGTAGATGCACTTGATACACTTTCAAGAACTGAATCGTTTTTCGTGAATTGTAGTTTGAGTGGTTTAAGTGGATTTGATGATCTTGACATGAATCCATCTGGAAGGTTTTCGATTGATCCACAAATGCACGAGTTCATGATGGGTCGGTTTCTCCCTGCAGCTAAGGCAATGGCTTCAGAAACGCCTGAATATGTTCCCAAAAAGCAACCTGTAGTTCGAGAACAACCAAGGCTGATAAAGAAAAAAGTAATTGGAGATAATCCTCTGCTGCGGTATGGTCCTAGTTTTGCAAACCATTATTCCAACCAATATCACGACAATGATGGAGAAGATGATGAAGAAAGTGATGATGATTGTCATCAAGGTGATAATTTGCCAGCAGTTTGTGGGTTGCTACCCCGGTTTTGCTATAAAAGTTCACTCTGCCTTTTAAATCCTGTACCTGCAGTGAGTGTGAGGACCCGAGTACGAAGGTCTCCTGCTAGTAGAATGCAAGCGAGATCTTCATCAGCTTGTTATTTCAGTGGAACAGAGAATGAGGTAATTAGTAGTTCCTTCTGCTCCCAGCCCCTACTTATTTGTGCCAATATTCATGCGTGGGTTTTGTTTGACTAAAATTGTATTTCTGTTTTATGAAGAAGTCCAATTCTGACACTTCCCAGAGAAAATCTGCTGGTGAAGTCCAAACAGATGCCATCGAGGATAAAACAAGTTTAAGAAATCAGTTTAATTCAAATCATCGGCAGAGACAAAATCTAAAAGGATCATCTCTGCGTGGGCCACTAGATGGACATAATACTTCTATCTATTGTGATGAATTACCTAGATCCATTCGTGACGAGGAAGGGGTCTTTGCCATTCCTGAAAAAACAAGGGGCTGCAAAACATTTCAAGAATTATCATCTGATCAGAGCAGTTCAAAGGAATTAGATTCGGGAAATCCAGTTGAGAAAACACTGTATGTAGATGCTATACAGCAGGTGGAATCTCCAAGAACGAGATTTTGTTTGTCACATAAGCAAGGAATGGAGCGAATGCCTGGTTCAGGAGACAAAGATTACGAAATTGCTAAGTCCAAAGATCAACATAAATTGGATACTGCAGACAAAGGAGCAAAATTACTGACTGACGCTCAGAAATCTAATGACTTTATTGTAGTATCTTTGGTCAATAAATCAAATAGAAAAGAGAGAATGGAGAAAATAAAATCTTTTGGACATGATCGAGATGTTTACCAGAATACAAATACTGCCAAAAATTTAGAGAGCTTACAAAAGCAGCCAACAGAAGCAGAGAATTTAGAGAATTCTCATCAAAGCCACTTGCAGTTTCCTGTTCCTCCACCTTTACCGAAATCTCCGTCAGATTCTTGGCTTTTCCGTACTTTGCCTTCCATGTCCACAAAGAATTCATTTCAACGTTCACATATTGGCCCAACAACAAATTCTCAAAGCCAGGGACTTAAGGCACGATCCGGAGATCCCAAATGGGAAACAATGGTTAAAACTACAAAGGTGCAGAATCAATTATTCGTTATTTTGAGATACTGTTTCTCATTATTTTTACTAATTATTTGATTCTTTAAATTCACTTCATATGTTCTTATACACAAAAATCTAATAATTGCTCACATTATTTCCTTTTCTGTCAGGAACAGGTGACTCCTATTCCTGAAACGTAGAAGAACCATTCCTGAGGCTCTTCGGTTCATATTCAGCTTTATATTTGGAAATCCGTTAGCTTAATGGACTTCTAAGATGACAAAAAGGTGCAACTTTTTCTTGTTTTCTATGGTTTTCGGGAGGCGCTTGTTTTGTTATCCTAGAGGGCAATGATTTAGTAACTGTAATTCTGATGCCTATCTCCCATCTAGTGATTAACGGTCGTAATAAAAGATGAGTTCCTGTATAGATTCATTGTTAGGCTTTGGGTTACTTTCTTCTGTACAGTTGTACATCTCTAAAGAGAAACACGAGACTAAACTTAATATATGGACGATGAAAGACTTGTACATGTTCTCTCATATCTTGCTTGCATCAAACTTCGAAAAAGATTCATTCCTCCATTTCACAACAGGCCTACAACTTCTTGCAGGTCTTAGTTTGTATATTTTTTGAGGATTCTCTGGTTGACAGTATGGTAGTTCGATTACTTTTGCTCTTTAGTTGTCAAAACAATTATCTTAATACTTGTAAATATTACCTATATATCCACATATGTGCATACATATCTGTGCATACGCGTGTTTTAAGCAGTTTTTATGTGAGTAAAATTTTAGCTTTTGAAACATAGGAATCTGCTAATTGGTATATGACAGGGACTTAAAATTTAGACTATCACAGAATAATTCTTCATTTAGATATGTATGTTACTGTCTTCTTTTCTGCAGACTTAGATGATTGTTTAACTATTGGCATTAGGATGTAATAACTTTATATTTTATTTCATGTTGAAACTAGAATTCCATTTGACTCAGAATGTGAAAAAATGACTCAGTCAAGATCTTGACTTTCCATTTTTCAATCCAGAATGCAGTTGATGAGGGATGATAGCTTTATAATAAATGATTTTCTTTGGGTCATGTTGATTTTAGTTTTATTGACTATGAACGATATTCGTGAGGCGGGCCCAGAAAATTTAGAAGTGCCACATTCGAGGCGGTACCATCAAATTTAAAAGCATTACCTTCAACCTGACACCAAATGCACGATAGTAATTTGGACTAGATGTGATTAAGGATGATCGATCACTTGCACGTCAGATGTATTTTTGTTACCAAGCATCCTAAAATGTAACAAATGTTGTTAAATAATAAAAAGTTGAGATATAAACTTGTTTAGTACTCAATATCAAACGTGTCTTGAAAGTTTAATGATCTTGTACATAAACATAATTCAAAAGTTAAAGAGTTTTTAGTAGTAAGGAATTGAAGTTTAGGAATTATTATTAGGCCCTGTTTGATATGTAATCTTTTCTATGGAAGTAGGAAAAGATTTTCCATTTTTCACTTTTGGTAGTGTTTGATGGACAACATTTTGCCACCCAAATGATTTCCTCCTTTGAACCCACGCGCCTGATTTTCCTACCAAATGATGAAAACTGAATTCTAGGTTCTGGAATTGTTTTTTATTTTTGGCAATGAAAACAAATTTCATAACCAGTTGTAAAAAAAAAATTCACTGTAATAAATAATTTTCATGTAAAACAAAGTAAAACGATTACTAAACATTGATGAAAAAAATAATTTTTTTAGGAAAAAAAAATTTTCGTTTTTTTTTTTAACTTTTTGGCAATGGAAACAAATTTTATAACCAATTGTGGAAAAAAATATCACTTTAATGGACAATTTTCATGTAAAACAAAGCTAAATGAATACAAAATTTAAAAAAATTTCGAGTGGAAAATTATACCAATCAAACACACTTAATTAACAATTTTCTACAAAATATTTTTTAGGCAATTATTTTTCCTGAAATTCATTTTCTTTCCACCCTTGCAATCAAACGGACCCTTAGAATTGTTCAAATTCTAATTTCAATGGATTTCCTTACAAGCCAACTGTATGATTGGTAACATGATCCATATAGTAATGGAACATATTGAAGAAAAAGAAATTAGGCGTGTTCGGTAGAGATTAAAATCGGATTAAAATTGAAAAACTAGTCGTTATTGTTCATTTCTTTTTCCACTTTCAATCATGGCAATGATCGGTAGTGCCAGTTCTTCCTTATTATCGCAATACTAATGGGGCGTGGCTGGTGGTGGTGGGGAAGATGGTGATATCGGTAGCGGTAGTGGTGGAGTTCGCGCTCAGAAAAATGCAATTTGTGAACTAATGCTAATGCGTCTGCAAATGTTCGTATGATTGTGTAATTGTGCTCCTCTTTTCAAATGTAATGCAATAATACGAGTTCTTTTAGGATCTACGCCGTAGCTGAATGATTATCTCAAAACTAGTAAGAAAGAAATACGAAGGAAGATAGGAAAGAGAAAAAAATAAATTTACTTGTCATTTTGCACTCATCTAATAAGCATTTTCGTTAAAACACTTCGTCTAAAGCTTTTGAATATGAACCCCGTTCGGTGCTCGACCACTTTATAGAGCTAATCAAGTTGTTCTTTTTTCATATTTCTAAGTTTAGATTCTGAAATTGGAATTGATTGGATTTTTATTTTTCTCTAATATAATATGCTTTATTAAATGTATTTCTTTTACGTCTTGTTAATTTTAGTTTTATTGATTACGACCATTGTTGTCTTCACGGGTGATAACCAATAAATCCGGAAGTGTCACTTTCAACTTGACATTGACGACACATTAGGTACCCAATATGATTGTCTGTTTGGTAAAAATTTTCATTTTCTACAGTAAATCAATTCTCATTTTCAACCACACATTCTTCAATAAAATAATATTTTCCATCACATCAATACTTTTTTCTTCTTTTTCAACCACACATTTCCCATCATATCACTATTCAAAAATCAATTCTTCCCTCAAAAATCCCTACCAAACACACTCTAGATATGATTAAACACGAGATACATATAAAATATTTATTATTTATTATGTCCATCGTCCCTGGCTAACGAAAGTCTCTTATAAAGTTTGGATCTAATATATACACAAATGCATATTCTTAAAAGTTGTAGGAGCATTTATTAGCAAGAAATTGAAGTATTGGAGTAGAATTAGAATTGTTCATCTTGACTTCATAGTTTGCTCTCTTAATAGGTTTTTTTTTTTTCCCTCTCTCTCCTTGGAAAATAGACTATGACTAGTGCAAGGTAAAATTCTCTTCCTACTTTACTAGAAATCTCTCACAAAAATTTTGGCAATTATCACCTTGTTTGATGCACATTATTCTCCCAAAAATACATTTTAAATAATGATTTGATGGAAAATAGATGGTTAAAAAATAAAGAAAAATTTTGAATTTGCGTGTAATATTATTTTATTAAAGAATGTGTAATTGAAAATAAGAGAAAGAAAAATATATTTTTAGAAGAATGTGTATCAAACATGGTGTATATATCAATCAAGGCGTGAAATGTGATAACGGACGAATTAAGCATGTGTTTGGGAGGAATTTAATACCAGATTTTAATCATTTTTATAAACTTTGTGCCTGCACCGAGCCTTTTTTTAAAATTTCTTTCTCACACTGGGACCCATTTGTAGTTTTACTACGGTAAAAATTCTGATGAAAATCTTTCGCAAATTGGTGCCAGACAATCGTTGAGCCTATGTTTGATGCTCATTATTTCATCAAAATGAGTTTTATAATATTGGATTTTTGAATGTGTGATTAAAAAATTGGAAAAAGTTTTGAATTTGCGAACAAAATATTTATTATGAGAATATGTAGTTGAAAATAAGTTTAAGAAAAAATAAATTTTGAAATAATGAAAATCAAACGGGGGACTAAATAAGAAAGATTTTGAACAAATATGGTATATTTGGAAATAAAAGTAGTGGTGTCGATCTAGTAGTTTATACTTGTTATGACGATACTAGTGGTGAAAAACTTGTTTGATAAAATGGATTTTAAAAAATCTGAAATAAAGTGTACTATGACAAATAAACAAGTAGTGAGGTGGATTTAAAGAATTTGAATTATTATTTTCACAAGAACTATGTAAGACGTTTATGTCGGATTAAAATCTGATTTTAATCTAAATCAAAGTGAAACAATCAATATTAACCAAATCTTTTCAACCACATATTTCAAAAACATCTATCACAATCTACTAAAAATCTAATTTTAATCTCTACTAAACACTCTCTAAATAAATCTCTTCAAAGTGAAACAATCAATATTAACCACATCTTTTCAACCACATATTTCAAAAACATCTATCACAATCTACTAAAAATCTAATTTTAATCTCTACCAAACACTCTCTAAATAAATCTCAATTAAAAGCATTCAATCAAAAAGAACTCAATTAAGGATTGCAAAATTAATAAAAAAATGTATCTTTGACTTGTATCCAAATTCTAATTTTTACTTTGTCGTCTAAATAAGTAATCTACCTCTCAACTCGTTATCATTGACAAATCATAGAAAAATTGGCTAATTATTTCCAATTATTAAGACAATACACAATAATCAATTGAAAATTAAAAGTTGATAATATAAATTAAGAGTCCAAAATTAGGTTACACTGGATTCCAAAACTTAAAAAATTAGTTACTCATGAGAGAAGAAGAAAAATAAGGGTCCGTTTGATTGATTTAAATTTCATGGAAAATGTTACATTCGATGAATTTAATTTATACTTTGGCTGTTTGATACGGAAGTAGAAATAGAGTTTGAATTTTAAGGTACAATCATTTTAAACTTGTTTTTTGCTAATTTAATGGAAAATGCATTCCTATGGGGTACTTGAGTTTTTATTTTCTAACTTACATGGAATTGGAAAATATTTCCACCTTTGTCCTTGGAATTCAAACTCCATTTTTACTTTCGTATCAAACAGATAAAGTAGAAATTGAATTCCTCGGACGTGACATTTTCCGTGGAATTTAATGGAAAGAAATTTCAATTCCATGTTAGTCGGAAAATAAAAACCCACCAAACCCATAGGAATTTGTTTTTCATGAAAACAAAGAAAATGCAGTTTAAAGTGGTTGTACATTGGAACTCGATTCTCATTTCCACGTTATATTCACACGGTCAAAGTGGAATTCGTTTTTCTCGAATGTGACATTTTTCATGGAATTCGTTGCAATCAAACATAGTTTAAATGAATTGGAATTCATAACCGGGTATTGATTTAATCCTTGAAGAGAAGAAGAATAAATCTTACACCAATAACTCCATCTTCAATCTCGAATCAACTTAAAAAATTGTGTTTTTCTTCTCCCAAAAGTAATCTATCTTATGGTGTGAAAAAGTCGCATGGAATCCCTATTTGTTTGACCTAGATTTTCTTTTTATAGCTTGTCTACTTCCGTTTTTAAACTATATGTGACTCTTTACCTGAAAACAAAAAGAAAAATGGTTGGATTACATTGTATTTAAAAATAATCATGGTTTTGTCATGCAGATGTATGGTATTGATGCAACTTCTGGAGCTGCTGTTTTAGCTTTGGGTATCTCACCAGGAGACCATGCCCTTGATCTCTGTGCTGCACCTGCTAAATGTCGTTTCATTGTTTGGATGTTCACAGCTGATCCGTTGATCTGATTCTGAGTGCCTTATTTAGCTTTTATATGCAAAGATAAGTTCTACTCAATTGCATTTCTGCCCTTCTCTTCCTTACGAATTATTACCAGTTTTTATTTGGAACGGCTATTGTCTTTTTTCCCAAAAAGAGGCTGTGGCATGAATGAGGCCAGTTTTTATTTCCCGCTTGTCATGGCAATATATGGAGCTCTCCATTTGAAAGATCTGATTGGAGCTGATGAGTCGAATTTTCTTTTCCTCTTTTTACGATGTTCAACTACTTGGCTGATAAAGTTCCCAGTTTGTATTAGCATTCATCCATATTTACTCAACAACACCATGGAATGAGGTGACTTAGCTTGCAATTTTCAAGCAATTGCATATTTCATTGTTCAAACAATCTAAAGTTCGTATATATCTAGTGAAGATCACGTTCTTCATTATGAGATGCAAATGAATGTCCTTTGAAATTCATATGTTTGAAGATTCCATTTTTATACAGGTGCTAAACTTTGTATGATATTGGACCTTCTTGGCTGTTCTGGCACTGTGACTGGTGTTGATGTTTCTAGACATCGGTTAGCAGCTTGCAGAAATACACACTTGGAGACCGTTGCCGTCTGTTTGTTGCTGATGGAACAACATTTTCCCTTATTCCTGTGAGGGTTTGTTTGAACTCTAAATCATGTAAAGTCTCTAAAAGAAGTCGTGTTAAAATTTATGTTAGCCAAAATATTACAGATTAGAGAAGAGAATTTTTTTTCACGTGTTTGTAAGATAGGAAGAAGACTAAATAAATATAAAGGCAAAACATGGATCTTCTCAAGGGCCATTTTTTTGGTCCATTCGGTCCGACATTCGTTTACGCAAGTCGCGCCCGTACACAAGTTCAAGATCCAAAACCTATTTCGATCCGTGATTTGCACCATTTAGCGCGTACTTGGAGAGAGCCTCTATGCTACACATGATTACATCCTTGTAAAGTGTAATAATATTTAAAGTGGTTATTGCCTTTATCTATTTTCCTACGTGTAATAACTTTAAATTAATTTCCCTCCAATACAAAACCTCTTCTAATTCAACACTTTGAGCTCCAATTTTTCATTCACTCGAACATCATTTTTGACAAGTAAATATATGATTTTGATGTTCTCACAGAGAAGAACACAAATCAATCATGATCTTCCAAACCAAACAAACGGGTTCCACTCAAAATTTATATCAAAGTCAACTTTTCAATTTATTTATTTTTTCCAACAATTTATAGTAGTCTTAAATTTTTTGGTGCTCCTATTCCTAGAAGCATTTCTTTTTTTGAAACTATGTATAGTAGTCAGACCTGTGTAAGCATTATTTTATTATTATTTTTTTTTTTAACATATAAAGCTGCTGCTGAAGAACCATTAGAGAGAGTGGACTTCTCGGATACCATGGAAAGAAAGGAAACGAGCAGCTAAAACTAGAGAAAAAGGTGCATCTCAGTTCCTTCCACAAATTCAAGATCCAGAGCTTATATTTTATGGGCATCATTCTGGAGTGGTTGGCTTGAGAAAATGTGAAGTGTATCAAAGTGTCAACGACCATGAGCTCTTGCAAATTGGTTATGACAAGGTAAATTGTAGTCTATCATCTCATGATTTTTTCCCGATACATTCCGTAACTTTCTAAAAACCAATCCTTACTGATCACCCCTTTCATTCTGGGGTGAGAATCTCTTTCTAGTTGCTCCGGAACAATTATGTTATGTTTGATAAGCTTAATTTTTCAAGGAAAATGGAAAATGAATTCCATTTCTCNTAAGGTTGTGTTTAATAAGCCTAATTTTCCAAGGAAAATGGAAAATGAATTCCATTTATCACTTTTTGACTTGTTTGATTGACAAAATTTGTCATGGAATTGCCTTTCTTTGCTTGTGTCACATCAACCCATTTTCTATGTTTTTAAGGAATTGACTTTCTTGCCAAAGTAGTGGGACTTCATTTTCTTCGCAAAATGGAATTACTTTATTTTTTTTAAAAAAAAAATTAATTTTGACAATGGAAAAAAGTTCTAGACACAATGGTAAAAAAATTTATCACTTTTATTGATAATTTCCATACAAAACAAAGTCAAACGAATGGTATTCAATATAGTAATTTTTTTTAAAATTTTTTTAAATTTGGCAATTGGAACAAATTCTAGATCCAATGGTAAAAAAAAAAATTATCACTTTAATGGACAATTTTCATGAAAAATAAAGTCAAATGGATATCAAACTTTCAACATTTTTCAGGTGGAAAATTATACCAATCAAATACAATTAATTACAATTCTCGGTAAAACAATTTATAGACAATTAAATTCCCCGAAATTCATTTTCTTTCCACCAATTTTCCACCTTCACAGT
>CAIGRT010169875.1:0-25385 GCA_903798405.1 Fraxinus platypoda | reverse complement strand
AAAATTATATTTTAATATATTTTGATAAAATTTTATAAAATATATAATTGAAAAGTTTCGAATCTAATTAAATATATAATTAAAATTAATTGATCCAATCGAGTCAACTAATAATTAAAATTGAGGAAATTGCAAGAAATGTCAACTTTCACATGATCATTTGCAAAAAATGTCCAAAATTTGTTCTATGTCCATTTTGCTAAAATTTAGACCAAAATGCCCTCAATGAGATTTTCAAATTCCACCGTGAAATAGCATTTTCAAATCTTACCTATTTTACTTTTCACTGTTAAATATATATATGCAGACACTAGAAAATTGTCAAGACTGTCAAAAAACATTTTTTTTGAAGTCGATGCCTCCCAGTGTATGCGTGTGTACATGATGATGATGATATACCATATTATCTGAATACACTGCATATATATAAATAGATCTGTGAATATACTCAGTGGATGTTTAATAGCATACAAACTATTCGTTCATTCAAGTCCATAAACTACTACCATATTAGGACATGATACACACTGCCAATTTCTTGCTTTTTTCTGTTCCTTTTCGTTTTATGAAATTATTGGTTTCATACTAGGAGAGAGAAGAGAAGTGGGTTGGGTCAGGAGGGGGTTGCGGATTGGTTTTTTTTTTAATATCTTGATCTGCAAATGTATTGAAATTTGTAATATCTCTTGTTTCGTTTTTCATAGGATTTGAAATGATGGAGTTCTTTGTCTTTGATCATGTTCCTTTATACTATGAAAAAGCTAGTCTTTTTAGGCCACCAAAAACACTTTTTTTCTAAGTCTATTTCATTCTTTTTAATTTTGTTTTTTGATCATCCACTTGTAACCATATTCGACAGAGATATATGCAAAAACATGTTATTTAAAAGAGTTACATGTCGTAACACAAAAATAGAAAATTATTGTTAAGTCGAGATATGTATAATTCTAATCGTTAATGCGGTCAACTTGTGATTTGCTTTCGTAGTGGGAACCACTATGTTACTACAATGATATGTTCAATAAGTTACGTGTGTCCTTAACATGTTTTTATAAATAGTTAGAATTTCAAATTCTTGCATTTTGTTGAATCTATAGGCAACAATTCATGGGTACCTATTTGATTAGATAGCAAGCATTTTCAATGGTTAAGTGATTTCATATATTTCTTAGGTCATTTTATTTACTTAGTAGGTTCTCATATTATTATTTTTTTGTTTATTTTTGTTATCTGTGGATGACTTCCTCACATAGATATAAAATTTTGAAGGAAAAGTGTGTTCTTGTACAAATTTCATAGGTCAATAACACCAGATATATTACAGTTGTCTTCGACAAATTCGATGCACAAAAAAGAGTTAGTTTGAGGACTGTTGCGTGGGGAATGTTGGGAAGTTGCTGGAGCTCAAATTATCTGCGCAATTAATTCATGAAATTGTGAATAAATTGGTAGTGTGCCCAAAACATTTCGAGGCTTGGTTCCAGGTGAACCAAAGGTTTGCAAGATTTGGAATGCCGGAGTTAGTATTAATCACCAGCTTGAAGTGTGGTCAAGCACCTAAGGGTTGGCTTCCGAAAAAATCCTAGAGAAAACCCATCTACGGGGCAAAATATTTACTAATAAAAACCGGGTAACTTGTTGCGACCTGGAGACGGTTTTCTTGAAATGTGTCAACCGTAATGATCATTACGAGCTTGGGTTGTCACTAATTGTCGAAGGGGTATTCAATTCAAGAGACTGAAATGTAAGGATACATCATGATACTCTCAATCGTAGATGACTTGGATTTCTTCAATGCCTACCCATGGGGGGCCATGGGGGGTTAGTATGTTTTAAACTTCTAATCAAATAACTGCTACGTGGATGAGGGAGAAATGCGAAGTTGGCAAAGGTCAATGATTGTGACAAGATATCTTACACGTTGTACGGATTCCCTCTTGCTATTCAGGTATAGATGTGTCCGTATTTATTTTATTTCTATTCATTGCACATTGTTTTGTATTTTCATATATGGTAACCACTATTATAAACGTCATGCTGTTGTAGATGTACGAGGCAATCCCAGAGTTGGGAGCTTGATTCTCGAGTAAAATTGGTGACGACCTCCTGAGGATGTTGCGATGGTCTAGCACAAGACAACCTCAATCCAGAACATATTCAGATATATATTTTTTTGACAAGACACATGCGAGCAATTTATATATATAACTGCACTTATACTTATGGAATATATAATAATTCATTTTGATGATATTTTCTCCCGTTGTAGGTGCACTTGTGGATGACATTGTACGCTACTACTGAAGAAGAATTGTAGCCATACTTTGTTGATTTTGTTCCTTTGGAAGACTCAGCAGACCCGTTTTGGACAGTCTCATTGTTCAATCACCTGAAATACAAAATTGTCCACCAAAAGTGAAGTGATATGAAATGATGAGAACAACAACCGAGGCTAGAAATCTCGGAGAGATAATACAAATAGACTTCGTCTGAGAGATTTCAGTGATACTGAAGGTAAAGAAGAAGAGCATTGCAATCCAATCAACAACTTGCCATCAACTTCTAGCTTGGGAAATTGTCAACTAGTGAGGCATGTGTCTTTATATGAGATAAGAGCTATGTTGACCGAACAGAGGGAGGTGATTGTGATCAGGTTGGGCGAATTGAGGGAGAAAATGAACATGAGGTTTACTACTATCGAAAAAAGAAATGGGGAATCTTGTGTACAGTATGAAGGAGCTGTGTCCAATCAGATAAATGTGATCGAACATAGGTTTGATGATGTAGCTATAGAAATTGAGGGACACAAGGTGAATGATGAGTACGATGAATTTTGTCGTGTTGATGGTGTTGGATATATGCCCATATGTGATGATTACGATGGTTTTTCGTTTCCTATCACTGCAGTTGACGAACAGCATGTCGAGGCAACCGAAGTAGATGTTGGCAATGTCGATCACTTGTCCAAAACGTCCTCAGATGTGGTTGGAGTCCAAGGATTAGTTTGTATTGCTTGTGATAGTGCGAAAAAGGCACCACACACTGCGAAAGTAGTACTTTGTTTTAGTAATGGAATGTTATTCAAGTCTTATATTGTGTTATCATTTTCGAAATGTCGTTCTTGATAGTTGAAATATCAATTGTCGAGAATAATAGGTATTTAATATTTGAGAACACTTCGAATGTCAAGAAATGTCTGAAATGTATAGAACTCTCAAAATCGGAATGAAATCTCGTTTTACATAAATATGGTCCAAATGTCGATAACAACTTTTCAAATAACGAAAACATTATGAAATATCAAGAAAAAAAACTTGAACCAATTGGCAGACTGGTGAAATGACAATTAGATTAAAAAAAGAGAGTTGAAACCAACCAATTGGACGTACAAGCTCCTTGATATGATATGAATCAAAGATGTGTTGTAAATCCATCATTTTAAACAAAAAGCTCTCATGATGAATATCGTATTGTGTTGACTTCACAAACATGTTGGTAATAAATACAACTTCACTATTTAGACGACAAGCACAAGGTCTAAAACCTATGTTGTCAAACAAATGTCAATCAATTGTAATTACATATAGTGGGAGTTGGTGTGCAGTCTTGTAATGCAGTTATACCTTGCTTTACTCCTCTATATAAGCATGTATATAGCTTCAAATAGAATGTTCAAATACAATTCCTTACAAAAAATTTACAATTCCTTACAAAAAATTTCTAGCAGTAAGAATTTTTTCCTTCAACTGTGTCTTTTTCAACCGAAAAAAACTCTTCATATTGATGTTGCTATGAACCTCTCCCTGCCCGGGTCTTCGGTAGACAATCTAATCATCATTGACTCGAAAGACGATGAACAAATGCGTGTCATTGTTCCCTATGTTCCTCTACTGGGGAACCACCGCCATCACGTGAGTGTTCATCCAATTCCATTTCCTAATTTGGGAAACGAAGTTTAGCCAAGTGAACTTAGAGTTGGTGATCGTATTGCGGATTGTGAGATCGTCCCAATCGAAATCCCACCGGATGAACACCATGTTTTGTTTGACATTTAGTACGTTGGTGAGTTGGTCGACAATGTTAGACTGGGTTCTGATGTCATGGGAGATGTTATCATCATAAGCTCGGACGACGAGGATGGTTGTGAGTTATCTTCTATGTCAATTGTTGAGGATATGTAGATGTCTTCGTACATCGTCAATTTGTGAACACTTCAAATAAGAAATTCATTGTCATTTTCGTGATTTATATTGACAAAGTGGTGAAGTTAATGTAGTTTAACATTTTACGAACTCCTTGATATGATTTTGAATTGTTGTTTTAAATTCAGTACGTGGCTATATAATGATGTTGAAATCATACTTCTAATTTTATGTTTTGTATTGTTCTTCGAATGACTAATAAATGTTGAAATGAACTGAGAAAATAACGTAAAAATGTAAAATTATATTATTCATGAATGACAAATTTGATGTTAACATGAACACATAAAACATTTAAGTGCACGGGTTAGTCAATGGTCTTAGGTTCCTACACGTTAGCCTGTTGTGTCCGTAACTACTGTACCATCCACATTTTCACGTGCTCATCAACCTTTCATGTCTTGACAGTTTACATTGGGTAGGAGGTCGTCCTGGTGGTCTATGTATATTTGGAGGCGAAACATGGATGAATGAATTGTATAAGGATCGGACTCCATTCCAATTGGGTGAATGACTTCGATGTATGTAACTTGCCAGAACTCAATGATGTAGTATGGGAACACAATTCATAAAGTGATTTTTCCTTTGTACAATGGAGTCCTGAATGGCTGAAATTCCTTCTTGATTTAGTGAATTTCAATTCAACTAGGAATCCTAGAATTTGGAATTAAATCAATCACTAACCTCCCTAAATTCTAGTAATTAGGACTCTATTGAGGTCTCTCTCGAAAATGTGATTAAGGCTTATCAAAAAATAAGATAAGCTAAAAATTTATAGCTACTTCGTCTTGATCCCTATATATCCAAATAGATTTTTTTTCATTGAGACATTTATCCACGAAATAATTTGAACTTCGATTAGAGCCCAATATTAGAATACTAATGCTCACAATTACAACAGTTGAATATTTAATCTCTTGATATTGAATAATCGATAGAAACTAGAAGTCTTAACTGAATAATGACTTATGTAACTAGTAACTCTAATACAATTTGACGATAAAACATAGTTTAAACCTTTAGGTATAATTTGTAGGTGAATAATTTTCCATAAGTAAAACATAATTAACATAGGCTAGACTAAGTGAGCATACTTAATTACATGACCAACTTAAAGCACATAAATTGGAGAAACTTGTACCAACATGAATTCCTTCCTTACAACAATTTGGGAAAAATTATAGTTTTTAAAATATTAAATTTTTCGATCGCTACAACCCCTCCTCCCTTAAAATAATTTTGCCCTCGAAATTTAGCTTATTCGATCATAAATCTCTGTCCTTGTCCTTGATCTCTTCGTCTCTATCCCCAAGTTGCCTTTTTAATCGTATGATTATCCCACTAGATCCTTACTAATAGCATTACTCTATTTCTCACCAAGTGGACCTTCCTTTCTAATACCTCGGCTCATGATTCCTCCTATGTTAAATCTTTCTGTAAATAAATCGAATGACCTTTGATCACTTGACTCGGGGTCATGAAGATATTTCCTCAACATAGAGATGTGAAATACTTGCATAGCTGATAATTTTGGTGGCAATGCCAAGCGATATGCCACATTTCCAACTCTTTATAGAATCTCAAATGGACCGATAAATCTCGATCTCAACTTCCCTTTCCGAATCATAGTAAACACCCTTCATTGGTGCCACCTTTAGAAACTTTATCCCCGACCACAAACGACAATTCTTTCCTTCTTTTGTTGACGTAATTTTTTTGACGGTATTGAGCGGTCTTAATTTTCATTCCGATCTTTTCAATAGCCTCAACTATTTTCACAATGAGTTCAGGACCTAGCATTTTCTTTTCACCCACTTAATCCCAGTATATCGACGAAAACACTGCCAGCCATATAAAGCCCAGTACGGCGCAATCCCAATAGTAGCTGGAAAACTGTTATTGTAGGCAAATTCTACTAACAGCAAGTGAATTTCCCAATTTCCACCCCAATTTAATATACAAGCTTTCAATGTATCCTCTAAAACTTGGATGGTTTGTTCCAATTGCCTAGGGAATGGTAAGTAGTACTAAACTCAACATATTAGTTCCCATCATTATTTGTAAACTCTTCCAAAACCTTGATGTAATTCTTGAATCTTTTTCTGATACAATCGACACTGGTACTCAATGGAGTCTAACTATCTCTCTAGCATAGAGATTTGCAGATTGATTTGTATTAAAATTCATTTTGATCGAGAGAAAGTAAACAGACTTTGTCAATCGATCCACTATTACCCGATAATGTCATGACCCTTCGCTGACCTAAGGAACCCCACTACAAAGTCCATTACTATTTTTTCCCACTTATATTTCGGTACCTCTATTGGATTTAATAGCCTTGATGGCCTTTGATGCTCGACTTTAACCTACTGACAAATAAGACACTTTGATACGAATCGAAATATTCTCCACTTCATATTTCTCGACCAAAACGAGATACGTAGATCTCAATACATATTGGTCCTACCTAAGCGTGCTGTATAAGGAGCAAAGTGAGCTCATGTCATAATCTCATTCCGAAGTCCATCACCTTTAGGTACACATACGCGATTTTTATACATTAACGTCTTATCCTCAGCAATCTCAAAATCTTTCATTTTCTGTGTTTCGACTGCAGCCCTTATCTTTTTGAGGAATGGGTAATCCTTATGGGCCTCTATTATCTTGGCCCTGAGTTTAGGCTTTAGAGTTAATGCTGCTATCATTGCCATTGTTCTAGCCGTTGGCATTAGCACCTCAATTTTCAAACTTTTAAGATCCTTAATTAACTTCTCTTATTCTATTTTCAAAATTGATAATTGGCCTACCTTCTTCCTACTTAGTGCATCTGCGACTAATTAGACTTACCAGGATGGTAATGGATAGTACATTCATAGTCTTTCACTAGCTCTAGACATCGTCTTTGTCTCATATTTAACCATTTCCAAGTGAAGAAGTATTTAAGGCTCTTATTGTAACGACCCGACCTTGCGTCGAAGCCGTTATCGTATCATACGTACTGTCCGATTTGAGAGAGTCTAGGCCCATCTTACCCCTCACGGCTTTCTAACGCGTCCCCAAGAATTCGAACTCAAGACCTCCATCATATGGAAGACTTGAGTTGAATCCTGGTACCGATTGAGCAACCCAAAGCGCACAGTACGTATGATATGATAACGGCTCCAGCGCGAGGTCGGGTCGTTACACTTATGGTCGGTGTAGATTTTGTACTTGCTCCCATACAAGTAGTGACGCCAAATTTTAAGAGCATGAACTACTACTGCAAGTTCTAAATTGTGTGTCAGATAGTTTGTTCATACTGCTTCAACTACCTTGATACATGCGCTATCACCTTTCCGTTCTGCATTAACACACACCCCAATCCTAACTTGGATACATCACTATAAATAACAAATCCATCTGAACCTTCTAGTACAGCCAATACTAGAGTAGAAACTAGTCTATTCTTTAACTCCTGAAAGTTTTTCTCACACTTTTCTGACCAAATGAACTTAACTCCTTTATGGGTCAACTGTGTTAAAGGCCTTGCAATTTTTGAGAAACCATCAATGAATCATCAATAGTAGGTACCGGCCAATCACCCACATCATCGACCTTAGTATGATCTACTTCAATTCCATGGGCGATCACTATATAACCTAGAAATCCTACACGATCTAACCAAAACTCACACTTTTTGAATTTGGTGTAAAGTTTTTCCTTACGTAAAGTCTCCAACACTATTCTTAGACGTTCTTCGTGTTGCCGAAACATCCCTTGAGTATACCAATATATCATCGGTAAACACATTGACCAACCTATCTAGACTCTGTTCAAATACTCAGTTCATCAAGTCCATAAACATTGCATGGACATTTGTTAAGCTGAAGGGCATAACTATAAACTCATAATGCCCGTAGCGAGTTCTAAATACTATCTTTGGTATATCACTCTATTTAATCTTCAACCGAAGGTAGCTCGACCTCAAGTCAATCTTCGAAAATACCATAGCTCCCTTCAACTGATCAAATAAATCTTTAATCCTTGAAAGTGGATACTTATTCTTAATAGTTAATTTATTCAACTCTCTATAATCTATGCACATCCTCACTGTCCATCATTCTTTTTAACAAACTGTATTGGATCTCCCTATGGGACACACTGGCTTTATAAAACACTTACTACTTAGTTCCTCCAACTTTATTTTCATCTCTTAAAGCTCTTTAGGAGCCATTCTATAAGGTGCTTTAGATAGGCGCGACTTCAGGGATCAATTCATTGGTAAATTCTATTCGCCTATTAGGTAGAATACCTAGTAGGTCATCATGGAATAAATTTGGATACTCTCATACTATTGGTATACTATCCATAGTTGTCTCTCTTTCTAATGTGTCAATAAAATTAACCTGATATCCCTATAAGGATTTATTCTTTAGCAATTTCTTAGCTTGCATGGCTGAAATAAGGCGGGGAAGTACTTTAATCTTAAACCCATAAAACATAAATTCTTTTTCACCACATCTTCAAAATACTACCTCTTTCTCAAAACAATTTATGGTTGTTCGATTGCTACCCAACCAATCCATGCCCAAATGATGTCGAAGTCCTTCATCTCGATTACATGTAGATCCACTTTTAAAACTAGCCCATCAAAGTCTATCTATACTACTTTAGTTATCTTATCTGTATTCATGGTTTTTCCTGATGGTATACTAACTTTTAGTATACTATCGTTCTTTTCACATATCATACCAATTCTAGCTAAGCACGTAACATAATTGAACGAATGTGCTTCAACGGAATCAATAAGGACATACACTTGGTTACTAGAGAGTCAGAGACAGATAGAATACCTGCAATTACGTCTGGATCCTGAGAACCTTCAACATGGGTCATGGAGAAAACTCCACCCTTTCCCTTTTTTGCCCAATCATTCTCTTTATTCAGTAATGTGTGGTATCCTTGAGGATAGTAACGTGGCTGACCACATCTATAGTAGACATTTTTCCCAACATAGCATTCTCCTTTGTGATTCTTCTTACATTTAGGACATGGAGGTATGACATTGCTAGCATGAATAGGATTAAATTCATTATTAGGCTTTTTGTATGAGCCTGATTTTCCATCCGTGTTCTAATCAACCTATTTTCTCTTCCCAAACTCATGTTGTTGACCTCGAATTTTCTATTTAGCACCAGTATATGTCACAGTCTGGGCTTCTCTACAACTGTTCTTAACGTAGTCAACTCATGAGAACTCACAATCTACATTATTTTAGGATGTAGACCCTGCTTACATCATCCAGCCTTACGTTGTTCAATGCTAACCAAGTGGCACATACTGAGACAGTTGCTCGAATTTCCTCTCATATTCGGTAATGTCCATATCCTCTTAAGTCAACTACAAGAACTCAGCTTCCTTATAGGCATGAAGAACTTGGGAAAAATATTTCTCTAGCAGCTTAGTCTTAACTTGATCCTTCATGAAGAATACAATAAATAAAAGAGTGCCTAGTACACCAACTGAAAATGAGAAATCCTATTCAACCTTAATTTTGACAAAGATATTAACTGAATGGGAAAGAACCAGTAAATACTATCCTACAACTATTCCTCATCATGAGAGCTAGGAGGTGGTACATCACTATCGACGTCTCTCTATTATGCCCTCAGTTTAGAACAAATTTCTCACAATCAATCTCTTGAGGTAATATAGCTATGGTAGCCCTCTAAAAATCGATCGTAGATCTCCTTTGCAATCGCCTGCCACCCATTTGGTAAGTTTCTAATATCTTTTAAGAATACATTGTCTAACCTAAACATTTCTAGGTATACATAATATCCATAGTACGATGCTCAAATGCATTTTTAATAGCTCATAATAGACAATAATATCATATGAACATAACTGATATTGTGTTTAAAACATCTAACTTTTCATTTACCTCATGGTTGGCTTGACACAGGACATGAACATTGGTGTCTCATAATTTAGTATAAATTTTAATTCATCCCAAAAGTTTTGAAAATTTGAAGCAATTAAGATTTTAACACAAGTCTACAAAAAAATAAAATCGATACAAAATCGTAACGCCCCGAGCTCTAGGGACTCGTGACATTACTAAGATCTTAAATTTGTAAAGTTCTACCTAGATTGTTCTTGAACCGCGGAAATTAAATTGGACTAGAACCATTAAGGCTTCAGAGAATCCGTTACAAAAACTAAAGAAATCTTTTTTCGGAAAGTTTAGATTTTCAGCTTGTTCATCTTTCTGAAATAAATTTCGTTCGACAACTAAATGAAATAAAAAATTTACAAAATTTAAAATGTAGACATCTTACACATAGGATAATTATAGGTTAAAATTTTGTATACAAATTCAATCGATAGATGGGTCAAAATTATTTTCAAAACTGGATCTATTTGTTCTTGTTGAATTTAGCATGACATTTTAGCTGTCTCGTTTCCAGTCAAATGATTGTTTCATTTTGTATCTTAAAGTCATGTGATTTAAGTACAATA
Organism: Fraxinus platypoda; assembly: GCA_903798405.1. Taxonomy (NCBI): domain Eukaryota; kingdom Viridiplantae; phylum Streptophyta; class Magnoliopsida; order Lamiales; family Oleaceae; genus Fraxinus; species Fraxinus platypoda. The sequence goes on along the minus strand of CAIGRT010169875.1, from coordinate 14,682 downwards.
GTTGGTAGTTTAAACTTTTGTCTAAGTATGGTTGTCAACTTGATAGATTAGAGTAGGTAGCAAGTTGTTGACAAATCAAGTGTTATGTTTTATATATATATATTCAGCAAGAAAGAAAGCAACAGCCGGTTCTCTTTTTTCTCTTCTTCACAAAGCATTCCATTTTTTCTTGTAAAAATCGGTAAGTACAACTCTTTGAATCAATAATCTTACATGGTATCAGAGCTGCTTAGTTCTTTGAAAAGAAGGAAGAAGAACGGAAGGGGGAAACCATCAGCAAAAGACAAAGTTGACAGAAAATAGGATGGCATTAACTAGTTTTTCAGCACCACTACCCTCAGCCTTCAATGGAGAAAATTACAACTTCTGGGCTGCAAAGATAAAAGCCTATCTCAAAGCTTATGACCTTTGAGAGATAACTGAGACTGGCATTGAACCTCCACCATTAAGGGCCAACCCCACAGTTGCTCAAATCAAACAGCACAGTGAGGATGTTGCCAAGAAGATCAAGGCTCTCTCTTACATTCAGTCAGCTATTTCAGATGCCATCTTCACAAGGATAATGACTTGTCAAATGGCAAAGGAAGCCTGGGATAGACTCAATGAGGAATTCCAAGGAAACGAAAGAACTAGACAAATGCAGGTACTCAATCTAAGAAGGGAGTTTGAGACCTTGAAAATGAAGGAAACTGAGGTGGTTAAGGACTTTGCAGACATGTTAATGAAGGTTGTAATCAGATTAGGCTGTTGGGAGATGATTTGCCAAATAAAAGAATGGTGGAGAAGGTATTGATCAGCCTACCTGAGAAGTTTGAGGCCAAAATATCATCACTTGAGGATTCAAGAGATTTGTCATCAATTATTTTTGGCTGAACTGGTTAATACCATTCAAGCAACAGAGCAAAGAAGGCTAATGAGGCAAGAAGAGAAAATTGAAGGTGCCTTGTTTGTTAAGGGAAATTACAAAGCTCAAATGAGCCTAGGAACGAAGAAGGTTCAACCTGAAAAGAAGGAATCTGAAGGCAGTAAAACTGGCAGCAAGGAGAATAAATTTATCATATTGTCCTCATTGTAAAAGGAAAGGGCATTCTCTAAAATGGTGTTGGTATAGGCCAGGTGATCAGTGTAGAAGTTGCAAGCAATTTGGTCATGTTGAAAAGGTGTGCAAAACCAGAAAAGGGAGACAAACACAACAGCAGGCTCAGGTTGCAGAAATTCAACAAGATCTGCAAGATGAACGCCTTTTTACTGCTATTCAGGCCAATGATAAAGGACGTAAATGGCTGCTAGATAGTGGTTGTACCCACCACATGACAGCAAACTCAAGCATCTTTGTTGAATTAAACAAAGCTTACCCATCTAAGGTGAAGGTTGGCAATGTAGACTATGTTGATGTAAATGGGATTGGTGTAATTGAAGTGCAGACATCTGTAGGTATGAAACACATTGCTGATGTTCTTTATGTGCCTGAAATTGACGAAAACTTAGTTAGTGTTGGGCAATTGCTTGAAAAGAACCACACAATCATCTTTAAAGACAATGCTTGTACTATACTAGACAAAAATGGGAGTGAAGTGACGATAATTGAAATGAAGAACAGAAATTTCCCTATTGATTGGAAAAACATCACCACATAAGAACTCACTTCTAGCTTAGATAATTCTTCCTTATGGCATAAACGTTTTGGCCATGTTAGTTACAATTCATTGAGACAATTAAATGAGTTCAGTTTGGTTGAAAATCTGCCTGAAATCAAAGATGAATTGTGTGTGTGTGATGTTTGCCAACTTGGGAAGCAAACCAGGCTACCATTTCCAAAGAATCGGTCAAGAAGAGCCACAGCGAAGCTTGAATTAGTGCATTCAGATATTTGTGGACCAATGAGGACCACTATATTGAATGGCAGCATGTACTTCATCATTTTTATTGATGATTTCTCTAGAATGTGTTGGGTTTATTTTTTAAAGGATAAGTCTGAGGCTGCAGCTATGTTCCAAACATTCAAAAACATGGTAGAGAATGAAAGTGGATGTAATATAAAGGCCATAAGAACTGATAATGGTTCTGAGTACAGCTGCAAGCAGTTTGATGATTTCTGTAAGGCTGATGGAGGCATCAATTAACCATTCCTTATTCCCCTCAGCAGAACGGTGCAAGTGAAAGGAAAAATGGGACGGTAATGGAGATGGCCAGGTGCTTATTGATTGAGAAGAAAGTTCGCAAAGAATTCTGGACAGAGGCAGTCAATACAGCAGTCTATCTTCTCAACCGTTTGCCAACAAAATCCTTGGAGATGAAGACACCATATGAGGCTTGGTATGATACTAAGCCTGAAGTCTCACATTTAAAAGTGTTTGGGAGTGTGTGTTACACTCACGTTCCTGATGCAAAGAGGACAAACTCAGTGGTAAAGCTAAAGTTGGAATACTTGTTGGCTATTGCAATAATGCCAAAGGTTATAGGGTGTTCAACCCTCAGTCAAGAAAGGTAATCTCCAGAAGAAACATCAATGTGGATGAGAATGCTACTTGGAACTGGGATGCTAATTCTGTAGTTAAAGAAAAAGTCAGCAATGTGACTCCGCAGAACAGAGATGAAGAAAGTGATGAGGATGAATTGGAACCTGGTGACAATTATGACTCTAAAACAAATAAAGGCATGATGAAAATGAGACCTCTAGCAGATGTCTCTAGATGTAATGCTGTAATTGTAGAACCAGCAAGTTTTGTTGAAGCTTCTAAGTCATCTAAGTGGATGGCTTCAATGGAGGAGGAAATCAGGATGATAGAGAAGAATGACACCTGGGAATTGACAGAGAGACCTCAGAATAAGCAAGTGATTGGGGTTAAATGGGTGTACAAAATGAAATTGAACCCTGATGGATCAGTTAACAAGCTAAAAGCAAGGCTGGCTGTCAAAGGATATGCACAGAAATATGGAGTAGATTTCACAGATACCTGTGCTACAGTTGCAAGGTATGAAACAATCAGATTGTTTATGGCAATTACAATTCAAAATGGCTGGAAAATCTATCAATTAGATGTCAAATCAGCTTTCCTAAATGACTATCTAAATGAGGAGATTTTCATAGAGCAACCTGAAAGTTCTAGTTGTCAAAGGATATGCTCAAAAATTTGGAGTAGATTACACAGATACCTTTGCTGCAGTTGCAAGGTATGAAACAATCAGATTGCTAATGGCAATGGCAGCTTAAAAAGGGTGGAAAATCTATTAGTTAGATGTGAAATCTACATTCCTAAATGGCTACTTAAATGAAGAAATCTTTATTGAATAGCCTGAAGGATTTGTGACTGATGGAATGGATGAAAACGTTTATCTTCTAAAGAAGGCCTTGTATGGATTAAGGCAAGCTCCAAGGGCTTGGTACAACATGATTGATGAATATTTAACATGTCTTGGCTTTGCTAAAAGTGTGAATGAACAAACTTTATGTAAAGGAGAAGAAAAAGGAGTTTGTAATCATATCATTATATGTGGATGATTTGCTGACTACAGGAAGCAACTTTGCATTGATTGAAGGAGTGATGGTTGATTTAAAGAAAGCATTTGAGAAGACAAACTTGGGGGAGATGCATTATTTTCTAGGAATGGAGATCAACCAATCTGATGAAGGAATCTTCATTTACCAGAAGAAGTATGTTAAGGAAATCTTGAAGAAGTTTAGCATTGAAAATTGTAAACCAGTAGCAACTCCCTTAGTTCAAAATCTAAATCTGCTAAAGAATAATGATGCAAAGAAAATAGATACAAAGGTGTATAGAAGCATTGTTGGCTGCCTGCTTTATCTCACAGCAACCAGACCAGACCTGACTTATGCAGCTAATATCCTTTCCAGATTCAGAGAAGAGCCTAGTGAATTACATTTTCAAGCAGCTAAAAGAGTCCTTAAATGTGTTAAAGGTACATAGAACCTTGGAATCTGGTTTAAGAGGTCTGAACTCTGGAAATTAACTGGTTATACAGACAGTGATTGGGCTGGGAGTCTAGAGGATATGAAGAGTACTTCAGGGTATATATTCTATATGGGTTCAAGTATCGTTTACTGGAATTCATCGAAGAAAAAAAATGTGGCTCAGTCGACTGCAGAAGCTGAGAACATTGCTACATCTGAAGCTACAAACTAGGCCGTTTGGTTAATGAAAGTGTTGGAGGATTTGAAGCATAAACCAAATGAAGCGACAACCATATTTTGTGATAATCAGAGTGCAGCAGCAATGGTTAGGAACCCTGTGTTCCATGGTAGGACCAAGCACATCAAGATTAAATACCATTCAATTAGGGAGGTACAAGAAAGGAAGAAAATTGAATTGGTGGTGCATTGCAGGTCTGGAAAACAACATGTTGATATTTTAACCAAATTATTGGGGAAAGGAAAGTTTGAAACACTAAGAGATCTTCTTGGTGTTTCCAGCAAAAATGTCAATGAGGAATGTTGAATTTAGCATGACATTTTGGCTGTCTCATTTCCAGTCAAATGATTGTTTCATTTTGTATCTTAAAGTCATGTGATTTAAGTACAATAGTTGGTAGTTTAAACTTTTTGTAAAGTTGTCTAAGTATGGTCTTATGTATGGTTGTCAACTTGATAGATTGGAGTAGGTAGCAGCAAGTTGTTGACAAATCAAGTATTTTGTTTTATATATATATTCAGCAAGAAAGAAAGCAATAGCCGATTCTCTTTTTTCTCTTCTTCACTGAACATTCCATTTTTTCTTGTAAAAACCGGTAAGTGCAACTCTTTGAATCAATAATCTTACAGTTCTCGGGTACATTCTGGCAACCCTTGGAAAAACGTCCATAATTTGAGTTTTATAAAACCAAAATTCATGATTCCAAATCAAGAGATAAATAACTCGTATGGCTATCTTCTCCCTAGAATCACTTCAAAATTCCAAGCATTTTGGTCTGGGTGAATGTTTAAATTCAGGGGCAGAAACTGAAAATATTTCAGACACTAGTCTTGCCACTCAATTGAACTAAATAAACCACAACAAAATATCCTATCCACCATGAACAAATTCTTATTACACAATTCAGTCTTTAAAAATTTGAAAAACACTAAATTAAAATATTTCAAAAGCTTAAACAATTTGAATTAAATGATGATTTTTGGAGTTCACATCAAGGCACCATCGCTCCCCTCCATGCCGCCATCGATCACATTAATCTTAAATTGTTAGGGGGTTGAGTATGTCATAGAAACACCCAATAGATTCATACACACGTTAAATCCAAACATATTATACTTTAAGCATATTCATGTCATTCAAACATTTAATAAGTAAGCATATCGATAATCAGGCGACACACCAACATTTGGTGCTACTACGCCACCAAGTTCACATTATAGGTGCACTAATACGCCACCAGCTCATAATTAAACCCCATAAGGAGTCACATATACATATAGTCACATTTATACATGCTCGAACATAATATGAATTGAAATAAAATGGGGGCCTGAGTCTACCTCTCAAATATGTCATAGGTTTGAGCACCATGTGTGTGGACTTCAACAGCACCAATTCTAGAAATTTCATGCAATGCCTTTATTTTCCTTTCGTCTCTTCTTCTCAAATATATTCTTCACCCTTTTCTTTCACTTATAGTCGTAGCATGTGCTTGTGTTTGGTTACAATGGAGTCCTAAATAGCTGAAATTCTTTCTTGATTTAGATGAATTTCAATTCAACTAGAAGTCCTAGAATTTGGAATTAAATCAATCACTAACCTTCCTAAATTTCAAGTATTAGGACTCTATCATGTTTGAGGTCTCTTGAAAATGTGATTAAGACTTATCAAAAAACAAGATAAGCTAAAACTTATAACATGATAATGCCTTACTATCAGGGGCAGATTTACAGTAGGACAGTGGGGTCACATGCCCCTACAATAAATTTTAAATTCAAGATTTTGCACAAAACTCTCAAAAAATTCCTAAATAGTTTTCAATTTTACCCCCACAATTAAAAGTTTGTGAAATTTACCTCCAGAACTCTACCATCCTGGCTCTACCCCTACAATTACTATTCAACTGCCATGGAAATTAGGTTTTTCCTTTCTTTCAAACTTTATTAATTCCTTCACTTATGGTGGAGGAATACCTAAATGACAAAACTTCAAAACAATCTAAACAAGTAGAACCATAAAAGTCACAACTATTGAAACCATCACCAACCACATCTTACTTTCTCAAATAAGCCACCTCATCATATCCAAACGAAGTAATCCTCGAGGAATCCATCCACGTGGTATACCGTTTCGACAAACCTTTAGCTCTCATCCCAACTAAATAATCAGCCACTTGGTTGATTTCTCTCCACTAGTGTACTGTTTGAAAATCGAACTCTTGCAGTAACTCTACAAGATCTTCCCAAAAATCCCATAAATACCACAAGGGACACTTATGAGATAAAATCCAAGAAATCGCCAATAGTGAATCACACTCAATGTCAATATGATATACTACTAACTCACGGCATATCTTTAAACCTTCAATAGTCGCTCTCAACTCAGCTTCATTATTAGTAGCTTCCCCAAAGAAAGTACTAAAGATGCTAATAATTCACCTTTATCATTCCAAGCCGCTCCCCCTCCTCCAGCCTGACCAGGATTTCCTAGATTGCTACCATCCACATTAAGCTTCACTCGATTATGTAGATGCTTAGTCCATGAAACCTCTAGAATTTGCTTAGCTTTGATTGGAGTCCGAGGGATGTCTAGCATACGAAGCATATGTCCATATTGACTAGTCCACAGCTTTGTATTTGACAAATTAATTGAAGCCTGTTGTAACCAGAATTTAATGGATAAAAAAACCTTCTCTATAGATTCAATATTTCCCTCCATCCTTGCTTTACATCTTCTCATCCATAGTTTCCAAGTAACTAAACATGGGATGAATCCAATCAAACAACCTACCTGGGAAGATCTTTTTACTCTTGCCCACCATAAATTTATTCTTTCCCACCAAGGTTGTCTTGCCCTCCAATGTACACCCACCAATACAAAAACCTTCCTCCATATTTTGTCTAAAAGTTTTCAGCGATAGAAGAAAATTGTTGTTATATTTTTTTGCTATGGGAAATTTATTTGTGACAAAATCGTTTGTTACATAGAACAATTCTCGCTCTACCCACCTCCCTAGAATTTTTTTTGTGTTCGTTTCGCTTTATGTTCACTCGTATCCACATGATAATAAATGAATATAAGTTTTTGCTACATTTAGAGACCACAGTCGATAAAATGTTCACAAATAGTAACCAATACTATTGTTCCATGAGTAAACTACACTAGTCTTCCTATAAACGAATGTAATTACTATTGTTCCATGAGTAAACTACACTAGGCTTCACTATAAACAAATGTAATTAACTCAAATTCGATTATATTCAATAAATTATCTCTTTTAACTTGTACAATTCTTCTAAGATATTCCAAAATATGATCGATTAGTTTTAGTGTAAAATCAAGATTCCGTGACCCAAAATGATATGTTGTTTTTTTAAAAGGCTAGGTACCATTTCAACTAATTTCGTGTCCATTTCATTTTGTTCCCTCGTATCCACATGAAAATGAAAAAAAAAAAAATGCAAGTTTTCACTATATTTGGATGCGTGATCGATATAAAGTTCACGCAATAGTACCAACACTATTGTTTCGTGTGTAAATTATACCGAGCTTCACTAAATACAGAGATAAATAACCAAATTTCATTATATTTCAATTATAAGCTATGATACTCAACAAATTAGATCGTTTAAATTGTACAAATCTTCTAAGATGTTCCAAAATTAATTAACTAGTTTTTGGATCTTATCTTATGTGTTAGTGGATTCAAGAGTAAGAAATCACTTAATGTAAAATCAAGAAGTGTCTTTAGTCAATCGTCGAGCCTTTGACTTCGTACAAAATAGATATATGCAAAATGTGAAGATAAAGTGGAGTTTTATATAAGTGTTATATACAATATAGTGTTGCAAGATGGACAAGCCACCCTCTTATTTGATATCATGATTGTATCAATACTCTATTGAACTTGATCTTATTTATTGTTCTTCTAAAAGTTGTGTTTAACTTGAAATTTTTCGTGGTAATTCTGTTCTTGCTCACAATGGCGTTTATGGTTATGGATACTTGTGTAATAGTTTGAGGTGTTGATTTGTGAATATCACGTTTTCAGAAAATCATTGAACAGGCAATAAAGAAGAAACTTCTATTAAAACTCATCCATCCAGATATTCTTGAGCATATGCAAGTGAGAGATAGAGATACAACCTCATATTCTTCATTACATTTATAAATGAATTCCAGCATGTTTCTGATTTTCACAAGTTTTAGGGAGAATGGTAGTTAACTACAACTTGTCAATCCATGGAGATCTCTAAATGCTTAATACCTCTAATAATGTATAAGATTTGGGCATGTAGATAATCAAACGTATTTAGATTCGTGATCAACAACATAAGTTCTTGATTCTTTCAAATGAGTTTGAAAACCTTAGTGCAATAAGAACAAATGTATACAAAAGGTACATGTTCACAAGAGAAATTTTGTGGTAGATATTAAGTCTGCAGATGTGACATTTAACATTTTCCCAAGCAAGGAAGAAACGATTTGGTGAATATTGGTGGAATTAAAATTATGCACCTGGTGAATCCGTTTATGTACACTGGAGTTTCTTTTAGCTTCTCATTCGAGTGGGAGCAATTTATTTTTGCGTGAGAGAAATCCAATTACTAACACAACTTTCTTTCTTTATAGGAGTATGGATGTTCCGACTGGATATCAAGTTTTTTTGAGAATATTCAAGTTCTTGACATCTAAGCAGAAGGTTAATGAGTTTATGATGGATAAAGCTCATTTTTTGGGGGAAAAAAAAAAAAAAAGGTTATGCCCACTATGAGGATATTAAGTATGATAATTTTTTTTCATTACAATAAGATACACTTTTATTCCCCTATGTTAGCTATTATTGTACGTTTAAAACTTGAGTTTTACCAAATAGCCTATAGACTATATTTTTTGTTGTCGGTTGAGAATTCATTAAAGAGATCTACATGAATCCACTTTTCTATTTAATTGTTAAAGGCCTTTAGAATTGTATAGCATTATAGTTATACCCGTGGGCTGAAGCAATCATCTTTACATTGGTAATTGAGTTTTGTAAGTGTTTAAATGTTGTACAAATTTCATCACGTTGATGAATATTAATGTATTTATGTGAAGGTTTATTAATAGGTTGTAATTTTAAGTTTTGTGTTGAAGACATTGTATTAGCTAAGCATTAGAAGGAGTGCATTGAGACTATTTAGAAATGATTGTTTTTAATCTTTGAGATGAATGACATAGATTTAGCATATTATATACTTTAATATTATTCTAATCTCCTTGCTCTGTAACAAGAGTAGTATGTTATAAAGATCCTAAAGTGTATTATGACTATTTAGAAATGATTGTTCTTAATATTTGAGGTGAATGATATAGATTTAGCATATTATATACTATGTGCTATAAGATTCTTATAATCTCCTTGCTCTGTCATAAGAGTAGTAGTATATGGTATAAAGATCCTAAAATGTTTATAACTGAAGAACTGCTACCCTATTGATACTCCTATATCAAAAGACAAAATTGAGTCTTCATATATGTCAAAGGACTCCATAAGCAAACAAAGAAATATGTAAAGTACCCTATTCTAGTATGATTAGGAGATTAAAGTACGCTATGATGTATGATTGCCTAACATTTGTCATGTCATAGATCTAATTAGTAAGTATCGATATTATCTTTAGAAAGGATGTTGTGGCACCTGAATGGTGCTATCAATTATTTTATTTGTTGTTGAGTAAATAATATAATTGAAAAACATATAAAAATGTTGACTATGAGACATAGTCGAGCACAAATAGTTATTATACTTATGTACTCTTCACATATAGGATGGCATCTTTTGGAGTAACAAGAAGTATATCTTGTAGCCATATATTGGCAGTTCAAGAAATTACATAGTATATACATATTGAGTATATAATGATACTAGTTGGAAATAAGAGGTCCATTATAGATATGCAAATCTCGCATATAATGAAGATCCCAAATGTCACGATGGTACCAAACACTTGATAATATTTAGTAAGAGAGATTATTAAAGAAAACGTATCTTTATAATATCTACACGTGATTATATGTAACATCATAATCTAAAGATATATATGTTGGTCATTTCGAATCTTATAGAATTGCGTTGAATAGAATACTTTGTGTATCTGAAAACTCTTGATTGAGTTTTTTGTTCCAATAAAAAACTATTTTTGAGTCCATGTATTATGTGTAATCTATGAAGAGATTACAATTAGCTGATTTGTATCATTATGCACATATAGTATTGTGCATTAGTACACAATAAATGAATGTTGAACACTTAGAGATTGACTTTCTCACACGAGTAGTTGCCTCAAACATTATCAAGACATGCTGAGATGAGATAAATGTTTGATCTTGTAATGTAAAGGTCTGATCGCCTTAATAAAGTATCAAAATGAGATTACTATAAGTAATCGAAATGGATTATAATGTTCATTAAACCTATTTAGTAGCTAGATCGAGTACTCAATTTGAGATTGCCTAGAGCAATGAAAGTAAAGAGAACTCAATTTAGGTATTGAGGAATACATGAACTAGGATTTGTACGATATTATTTATTTTAAAAGAATATAATATACACTCTAAGAGAGTAAGAACATTGTAGTAAGTGTTTCATATCGTGTGTGAATAGATCTCTACTTCCACATAGTGTGAGATCCAAAGGTTTATATAACCTTATTTATACCCTTACGACTTTTCACTCAGTGTTGCTAATAACTAAGATTGATTCGATTTGATGGGACATGTCTAGGAAAGCAGACTATTTAAAGTTGAAGGATTCGAATAGTTTAGAGTTCAAGTACATGTTGTAGTGGAAGATAGATCACACAAAAGGTGTTTTCCGGGCTCAGGTTTAATCCGACCAAATCTACACCCCAAGTCACGACTCAAAACTCTAACTATTCCCACACTTTGGTTGCTTTGATTATACCCACAAAAGACACAAGAATGAAGGTGTTATTGCAACCACAAAGGCAAGAACAATGGAGCAGACACAGTGAGGAAGCACAAGCAAAGATAGACGTTTTTGCTCAATGGAATATATCACAGCAATAACCCATATGTAACTAAGCAAAGAAGGCAGCAATATATAGGAACCATTAGGTATAGTAATGGGCAAAGCCCAAAACATAGGTGGGTCAAGTAAACCAATAAATAGGTCAACACTAATAAGCCATCCAAGAAGTGAACATAACGGGCCATGCGCAGCTCTAATTAAATTAAGTTACTTCCAATGGCCCCGAATAGTTTTAGGATCAGGTAGTTTCATTGAGTTGTCGATATTTTAATTCAGTCATTTAGTTGATGCAGACTGAGAAATTCTAAGGATTTAACATCATCACTCGGGGAGGTCGTTTGACAATAATTTGCCCAACAAACCTCCACCTTTGTATCAAAGGACCTGCAAGAAAAAACATTATAACCAATTGGTGATTGTTCGCTAAAAAGTGCAAACTGCAAGTGCACGAATCGCATTCAAGTAATAAAGTGGACAATTTGAGTCCGAGTTGTCGATCCTTCGAGGAATGATTACTTTCGATTACACAACTTTCATTAATTTAATTCTAACAATAAAAATAAACACACAATAAAGATTTGATTTTGTAAGATAAGAAAAATTAACTAAAACCCTACAAAATTAGAAAACATAAACACTTGGGAATTTTGGAGGAAAACGTGGCTGAGATTCATGATTTCGTTTAACAGTCACCTAATTAATTTCTCCATAAACGAATTAACAAATTATTCATTTAAGATGTTAGACCCGATTTTTCAATTTTAGTTAATTACCATTCTCGATCGAAATTAACCATAGTTGATTGGTTTAACCTATTATATATCCATGTTAATTAAAACCAAACAACCGCATTCTGTTTTTGAGAAAATAGCTTAATGGATCACTTAGAGTTAATGGTAGAGTTCTATCTCCTACACAAACCTAAGATATTTACAATTTGATCTAAAATGCATAATCTTCTCACGAACGATGTACAAATCATTAAACATAATCATTCATTGATTACATAAATGAAAATGTAAGAAATACAATAATAGATACACATGAAAGCAAATATTAAACATAATTAAAATTAGGTTAAATTTCAACCATAAATCTAAATCCCAACACAAATATTTAGCCCATATTAAGCAATTGATAAAAAGAAGAATATTTCATAAAATACATTGCAAATAGGAGATAATAATGAAGAAAATACAATATTAAAGATACAACCCATTTTGTTGGATTTTTGAAGATGTTAATGGCTTGAACTTCATTTTCCCAAAATCTCTCGAAGTCCTTTGGTTGATTATCCTAATTCTCTTGATTTTGCCCCCAAAATTACCAAGAAAATAAAAAAGAAAAAGAAATGAAAAATGAAAGGAAAAGAGAAAGGAAATAAAAGAAAAGGGAAGACGAAAAAAAGGAAAAATAAAAAGGGAGACCGAATGAATGCTGGTGCACGTTTTAATATAAAAACCCTAGAAAATTTGCAGCCAAGTCCTCAGGTTTTGAAAATAAATTAAAAATAGTCCCCCAGATTTTTGCTTCCATTTTTGTAGTTAAGTCCTCAAAATAATTGCATGATAGGTCCCTTAACTTTGATCTTGTACAATTTGGTCAATAGATTTTCACTTTTATATCAATTATGCCTTCCACAAATTGAAACCCCAGGTCCTTGAACTTTCTAATTCATTCACTTTGGTCCCCAAATTCACATTTTTGCACGATTTTGATCATTTTCTCCTCATTTTTATCTTCTATTTTTTGGATGATTTTTATCTGGAAAAGTAATAATTACATAATTTTGAGTAGAAATTCGCTCATTTAATCAATGTTTAAGCTTATTTAAATATTAAATAAGTGTGCAAAAATATACTTATCAGCACTCTCAAATTTAAGCACTTGTTTTTTCCGAGCAAAACTATAAGCTATCACTAGGAATGGGCAAAACCCAAACCAACCCGAGTAAACCGACCAACCCGACCCGACCCGACCCGACCCAAACCGACCGGTTTGAGTCGGTTTTTTACCTTTTTTGGGCGGGTTTCGGGTTGGGTAATTGGGTCGGGTTATGGGTTAGCAACCCAAACCTGATCGAAACCGACCCAACCCGACTCGAAGCCCAAAAAAAAAGAAAGAAAAAAAGAAAAACGACTTTAAAAAGAAAACCCTAAAGGCTAAAGGGCAAGTCCAGCCACACCACACCCACGCCCTGCTCTCTTCGTCTCTCTCGCTCAAATCGCCTTCAGGCGACCGTAGCAACTAGCCAGCGGCGCTTGCTCTCTCGCTCAAATTTAATCCCCCTATCTCTCCTCTCCTCTCCGACCATCCCAACCCTCCCCAACCGACCAACGAACCTGAACCACCGATCCTCAATTACCTATTGAGACTTGAAGAAGTAACTAAAACTTGTTATTGGTGGGAAAGGTAATTTTTATTTTCTCAAATCCGATTTTTGAATCTTTTTTCTGTCCCAGGCGTTTTTCTCAACCATATCATACTTCTTTATGTTTTTCTCTAAAAAGATTATGTCTTTTACTTCTTTACTCCAATCACTGTTGAATCCATTCATTTAAAATAGAAAAACCCATCTGATTATTGGGTTTTGATTGGTTTAATCAGATTTTTAAGAAATGACAGTTTCTACCATTGATTCTGAATGGCCGCTTAATAAGCGTATTTTGAATTTTTGTGTCGTTCCAAATCATAATGGACAAACTATTGGAAAAATGATTGAGAGTTGTTTNTGTGTCGTTCCAAATCATAATGGACAAACTATTGGAAAAATGATTGAGACTTGTTTGCATGATTGGGGGATTGAGAAAATTTTTGCAGTCACTGTTGATAATGCAAGCTCCAATGACACAGCCATGTCTTATCTTAGGCGAAAGGGAGTGGCTTGGGGTGGTGAGGGGTGTGTTCTAGAAGGGAGGTATTTGAACTTGAGATGTTGTGCACACATTATCAATTTGATCGTTGGTGAAGAGTTGAGGAAAGTACATGACTCCATTGTGACTATTCGCAATGCAATCAAATATATGAAATCTTCTCCAGCTAGGTATGAAAAATTGAAGGAGTGTACTAGGAAAGAGAAGATTGATTGCAAGTCTATTTTGTTTCTGGATGTTCCAACTAGGTGGAACTCTACCTATTTGATGTTGGCGACGGCATTGAAATTTGAAAAAGCTTTCGATAGGTTAAGAGAAGATTGATTGCAAGTCCATTGTGTTTTTAGATGTTCCAACTAGTTAGAACTCTACCTATTTGATGTTGGAAACGACATTGAAATTTGAAAAAGCTTTCGATAGGTTAGAAGAGGAGGATGCTCAGTATTTGCATTATTTTCGCAAAGATGATGGTAGTAGAAGGAGGGGTAGACCTCCGTCAAGTTTAGATTGGGAAAGTGCATCTGTGTTTGTTAAATTTCTTCAAAATTTCTATAATCTTACTTTGACTTTTAGTGCTTCATTGCATGTTAGTGCTTGTGTTTATCTTCATGAAATTTGTAATCTT
>CAIGRT010169865.1:0-19826 GCA_903798405.1 Fraxinus platypoda | reverse complement strand
TAGGTAAAACGTAAATCTACAAAATACGGTACGTAAATTATTACTATACTTCATATGTAGGATGTATTTAGCCCCTGTTTGTCTACCATTATTCCAAAAAATTGTTTGCTACAGTAAGATTCTACACTACACATTCACCCAATAAAATATTCTACACACAAACCAATAAAATTACTTTAAATTTCAACCACACATTCTCCAAAAAATACTATTCATTACTCCATTTCTTATACAATAATGAGAGACAAACACACACTAATTTAGAGAGCCAATTCATAAGTTCTTGGGTCGACTTGGCTAATCGGGGTCAGTTTTTACTCAAAGCTCAAAGGAGACCGTTTGTAATTGCATATTTTGGGGGCAGAGCTCCGGAATAAATATACTTTGAAGGGGCAAATACAACCCCACTACATGTACAACACTTAGTGTATCGTAATTTTTACAACCTCTCACATGGAGGTGGGGCCCACTAATTAATTTTTACAACCTCTCACTTGGAGGTGGAGTGGGCCCCACCTCCATGTGAGAGGTTGTAAAAATTACAACACACTAAGTGTTGTACAAATAGATTTTTTGAAATACAATTCACCCAAAAGTAACTTATTGCAATTTAAAAGTAATGCGCCAATTAATATTATTTTCAAAACATGAGGGACCAAACTGTTAATTCTTACATTTATTCGCCTCTGTCTGCTTCTCCTGCACGAAAACTTTGTTTTTAATCGCTGCTCTTACTTATCCCCCTCTCATTCAAGGTTTTCTTCTGCTAAATTACTCCAACTTTAGTTCAATCGATCGATCCGCACAGAACCACATCATGGACGTGAGCACAGGCGATATCGATGCCCCCCACTCGATGGGAACCACAATCATTGGCGTCACCTACAACGGCGGGGTTGTTCTCGGAGCCGACTCTCGCACCAGCACCGGTAACTCCATTTTTCAACAATTTGTTCCTTTTTAAATAAATTTATTGTGATTTTAGTATATAAGATATTTGATTTAAGTTTTTCATTTTTGTGTTATTTTGAAATTTTGGATTTGTATTTTGCAGGAATGTATGTGGCGAACAGGGCATCGGATAAAATCACGAAGTTGACTGATAATGTGTACCTGTGTCGTTCAGGCTCGGTATGAATTTATATATCTGGCTTTTGTTGTTTGTCTTGTTTATGGGGAAAGTAAATGCTGTTGCGAGGTTTAACTGTGAAAAGCCATGAATGTTATGGGTTTAATGTTTTTATTTTTTTTATTTTTTTTACTAGTTTTAGGGCTATGCTTTAGTTTGGGTTTAAATTGAATATTCCTTTCTTTTCGAATATTATTTTCTCCATGAAGAGGGTATGCAGGATAGCCATTGAAGCTAGATTTTATAACAGAAGAAAATACGAAAAGAAAAATGTACTCAAAGCTCTTTATAAGGAGCTTTTTGCACTCCCACACATACTCAAAATTTGAGGGGAGAGTGCTAATGTTTGTGCACAGTGAACTGTGCATAAAACAATCTATTAAACAATTTTACCTGCCTCGAAGGAACTTCTGGATTATATTTTACTGTGTCTAATAAAGAATACTCTTAACACATTACTCTTTCAGTTAAAGTTTTTGATTGCTAAAAAGCTGGTCAACCCTGATCAAATTTCATTTTTAACCACACTCCGTTAAAAATAGATTTTGGGGGAAAATGTTTTTGGAATAATAATTTTTTTGTAGAATGTGTGGTTAAAATAATAAGGAAAATTTTTGGGTTTACGTGTAATATTATTTTATTGGAGAGTGTATGGTTGAAAATAAGAAAGGGAAATGCATTTTTATTTTTATTTTTGTCAAAAATGGAGCCCAAACAGGGGATTTATTGGATCTCAACTTTTACCCACTTTTTCACAACACATTTCATGGACCACCACCAACTTTAATCAAGTTTTAACATGACACAGCCTCTAATAGGCAACTTGATTCTGAAATGGCTTGTCCTGTCCTTCATGAAAATATGCCATAATTCTCTCCGCTTGCCTGCTTTCCTTGATTTTATCTTTTATCTGGACCTTTGGCATCAAATAGTTTTACTGCCCTTCTTTTATAAATTGTGTATGGTTGAAGGCAGCCAGGAAAATAGTTGCCAACTGTGTGGCTTCTTGGCTGTGAATCTACTGAAATTCTTGAAGCTTTTAGATTTCGCTGGCATAATAAGACAAACCATGATTCTTATAAAAAAACAGGTTTTAGATTTATTTTTCTAAGTCTTGGTTGAAGATATAGACTTACTTTACCTTGCAAATTTTATCAGAGATAATTCCAGTAGGCATGTAACCACAAAGTTAAAGACTAAACTCTTAAATAGTGGAGCAAGCGGGAACCAATTAGTTGAACAATCTCTTCTTCTTTTTTCCAAAATGTTTTGCGTGTCTTCCTTTTCTTGAGTAACACATTTTACGATGTTGCTTTGTCAGGCTGCAGATTCACAGATTGTTTCTGATTATGTCCGCTACTTTCTCCATCAACACACGTAAGTAGATATTTCTGCATTACTATCACTTACTTTGCAATCCACGTGCAGTTTTTCATTGTATGATGACATTAGCTAAATATTACTATAAATAAAGCATGCGGCATGCACCTTAAGGTTCCGAAGTTAAATCATAGTTTCTCCTTTCTTATGATGTGCATACTTGAAGGGCCCATAGAGAATAGCCCCTACGGACACCATCTATTAATCGTTCCATCTCTGCTTTCCCAAAAAAGAAAAATCAGGTTTATCCTATTATCTTTATGCCAACTTTCCCTCTATTTCCTCGTAGACCCTGAATGCAGCTTCCCTCTTGTAAATGCCGAATTCCCCACTTAGGACGGACGGGATTCCCCTCATAAGGCTGGCTCAACTGAATCCAATAGTAGTAGTCTCTGTCGACGTCAGTGGTGATGTCTCTTCTTTTTAACCACCTTCATGGTGTCAACTTCTTAAGCACTCCCCAAAGTCAAGTTGATTTATCTTTTGCTGCCTTAACTTGCATCCATTAAAAGAAAGCAGCATTCTTTTACGCGATAGTTTACTTTCCAAGAAATTGTTACATTTTCGGACTAGTGGTTTTTGGTTGTACCAAGATTATATCATGTAATTTTCTGCAAGTGTGCTCTTATTCTGTTGAAGTCATAATTGGTGTACTCGGCAGAGAAATATTCTCAACTTATGCTTCAGATAAATTTACATTAAAAAATGTGGAATTGTGATGGCATGCTTGTTGATGCAGGATACAACTTGGGCAGCCTTCAACCGTCAAGGTCGCTGCAAACCTTGTCAGATTGTTGTCTTACAACAACAAGGTTTGTATAATTTTTTAATTTAAAAAGTCTGAAATCTACATAAACTCCGCAGGTTCAAAACTGAGTTCAACATGGGGGAAAAGTGTCGGCCTCATTAGTCATTTTCGTATCAATTTTGTTAGTTTAGTATGTGGAAATTGAATCTGGAAATCTGAATTCATTATGTTGAGTGGTGGATACTATCTCTACGACCTATATCTCGCACTTTCGAAATTTTATTTGGTTTTTGTCCGCCTTGTTACCACAAGAGTGATACCAGATATATGCTGCACCATTGTTGGGTTTTCTATAAGATGACAGAAGACAGGAAACGCATGGCTTTCCAATTCCCTTTTTCTCGCTTACCGTCAATAACTTCAGTAGCTAGTCCGGTAAAGGAGAAAATAGATGAATAACTGATTTCAAAATGGCAGTAAAGAATATTAAGATTAAGAAAATAATTCTTTGTTAAAATATTTTCCTGGAAAAGTTAATTTGTGCAAGAAAAGTTTTATAAGGGATAAATGCAGTATTTCAAATTACCATAATTGATATAAGCTAGAGATAATATCATTTTGCTATCTTTGTAGGGTATAAAAGTTTCTCGATAATAATTCTCTAAAGAAAAATCAGTCTGTTCAGATTAAAATTTGTATCTTGAGTTCGAAAGTCTAATATGAAGTTTAATGCGCTAGTTTTTTTCATAAGCAATTAATTGGGCTATTGACCTGAATTTGAATATTAGAATTCATACCGCTAATTTCTCCTTTTAGTAGTACTGCCAATGCTGTAAAATTTTCTCTTGCTTCCTTCATCACTGATTGCCAACTTAAGTTAATATGAAGTTAAATATAGAAGGGATAAGTATGACCATGAATGTGAAAAAGATAGAAATGGGTCACAAATATCTGCTGTAACATTAACTGATTCTGTAGGAGAGATATTTTCTAGTGAAAATGATTTTTTTTGGAGAATGTGAGGTTGAAAGGTAGGAAATTTTATGGGTCCCCTAGAATGTGGTTGAATATGATTTTGGGGAAAAATGATTTTTAAAAAATCTCCCCCGAACAAGCTCTAAATTTTATTTTGACAAAAGTTTGCTCATCTTTTTTTATTTTAGAATTGTAACATAATTTCAAAACATAGAGGTCACGACCAGTTCCTTGCTTATCCTAGTTCCTATATCAATTTCTACTTGTGCAGTTGAAATAGTTTTCTTCAGTCCCTTTATTGTTTTTACTTTAGGCTGAAGTTATCTTTTCCTAGTTGAAGAATCTACATAGTGCTAGTTATCGTGCAACCTAAAAAGATACACAACATAGGAAGTTCATACAGATTTTGAATGTGTTTGGGTAACTAATAGGTTACTTATAATCTCCTTATAATGCAAAAAATAGTGTCCCACTAAATGTGTAGATAGTAGTTGTGAATGTATGGTTAAAATTAAAGTTTGATCTTGACTTTACGTTATGCTCCAGTTTGAGTCCCGTTATCCAAAACTCTTTTCTTTTCTCCAAACTAATTTTTAACCACACATTCTCCCAATAAAATAATTTTACTTGTAAATCCAAAAATTTCCCTACTTTTCAACTACAAATTTTCCGAAAAAATCACTATTACAAAATTTGTTTCTCAAAAAATGGAGCTCAAACACAGCCTATAAGTAACTTGTAAGGAAACACAAACACACTTTATATTTAAGTATTCAGTTTTCTCTAACTAATACTTCCTTAACAAGCTCAACTTTTTTGGGGGATTATATAGGGAAAATATACATACAAATGGTTTGTCAGTTATTTGTTATACTATGCTTTTTTGCATTTATTTTACTCTTATGCCTTTTACTAGGTCTGAGCAATGTGTTGGAGGTAGTAGTATTTTTCCTTTTCCTTTTTCTTTTTTATTTTGTGATAGTGAATCCACAAGTATATTGACTTTGCAGAATATGCTGCAAACTGGTCTCATTATTGGTGGATGGGACAAATATGAAGGTGGTAAAATATATGGAATACCTCTGGGAGGGACTATCTTGGAGCAACCTTTTGCTATTGGAGGTGTGACCTTCCTATCCTTTTATTATAGAGTCAGTGAGTCACACCGTAACTTCACGATTTGTTAGCGTTGCCTAGTCTTTTGGGAAGTTCCTATCTGTTTAACCAATAGCAGTCTTATTCTTTCTCAGCTAGTATCAGGCTTGTTGCTTTAGCTTACTGATATATACTGTTGTTTGTAAAGTTTTTGAACCTAATTTTTCTGTTATTTATTTGCTGTGGATTTTGACAGTGTTAGATGGTATTGTGGAAGTAGTAAATTGGTTTTAGGAAATAGGAATGATAATTGCAACTAATACTTTTGGTAGTTGTAAATTTCAATAAAGGAGCTCCCCATTGGGTAGGTGCAGTTCTAGACCACAACCAGACCAATGTAGAGGTTTTTGTAGTTGAACCAAGTTTTTAAAATCCCTTTCAATTTTTTGTCATATTTCGAGTATAATAGAAACATATATGTATATTGCTTCGTGTGATAACTATATCTAATCACCAAATAGATAATGTGTGTGTATACAGTGAAACTTCACAAACTAATTAGAATTGTCTTTCAGACCTGATTGGGTCCAAACTTAAGATTGTCAGTTTTCCACCCATCTCTCTAATCCTGATTGACCCACATCCAGAGGGGATCCTGTGCTCGCTATAGAACGGGGATGCTACTCCTCTTGGATAAGACAGATATCCCCATCCTATGTAGAGACTTTCTAAGGATCTTTTTATCGATAATTTTCTGTTTGTTTTGCTTTAAATTAATGATGAACATTCTGGTACTCACTTTCGATTCGGCGTGTTAGTTTTCCATCATCTAAAGGGTCGCTGTTTTGCTTGTCCAATGACAGTCGGCTGTCATCTCAAAATATTTTTTGACAACTTGTTATTTTCAAGTTACAAACTAATTGGTAAGTGGTTCGTCTCGTGGTTGAGGGAAACAATTCCTGACAATTGTTCTTTTTTACATTAGGATCTGGCTCTACATACTTGTATGGGTTCTTTGACCAGGCTTGGAAGGAAGGGATGACCAAAGAGGAAGCTGAGGTTTGTATATTGTAATTTTTATATATGCGCAATATTATTAGATTTCCTACGTACAAGGGTTCAGGAACATGTCCTCTCGAGTATGTCAAGGTCTAGTATTTTCCAACTATTCTATTTGAACAAGTATATAATCTATGTTACATCTGTGGGGACACTGGTTTGATCTATCTATTCTGGGTAAGAGGGTTGTCGCCTCCAGAGAACCCACACCTGGAAGGGGTTGCTTTTGAAACTTACATACATTGATTTGCTTCTGATCTTTGTGGTTTTCATCATATGATTAAGATCTCCTCAGATCTGTCTTGTTTTCATAGGAAGTTATGGAAAAATATACAAATTATTTTCCTTGTTGGTCTTTAGATATTTCAGTAACTGTGGGCATGATTAGCTTATGGATTGGCTAACTGCTAATTTTGTATCTTCCTCTGTCCCTGTAGCAATTAGTGGTGAAGGCAGTCTCTCTTGCTATTGCTCGGGATGGTGCTAGTGGCGGTGTTGTTCGGACAGTGACTGTAAGTTAACTTTATTGTTTATGTATTATATATTCTCCCACCTGGTGAATCTCCAGCATTCTCCTGATGTTGATGTTGGACATGAACTTCAGATCTTTCCTTTATTCTTGTTGGATTTGTGGTTTTGCAATAGCCTCTGCATTGAGTACATTTTTTCTTTACTGTGAAGTAGTGTGTGTTGGCTGATGAATATGTATGAGCATGTTTGGCAAAGCTTTAAAAGTTTACTTACTAGTAAATAAGTTTGTTTTAAGCTAATCCATATTGCCTTTTGTAATCGCAGATTAACTCGGAAGGGGTTACAAGGAAGTTTTACCCATGCGAGAAGCTGCCTCTGTGGCATGAAGAGCTGGAGCCTCAGAACTCACTGTTGGATATTTTGTCAGCAGGCAGTCCAGAACCTATGATCAGTTAGACTATGATTTCACTTGGCCAAAATGTTAAACATAACTGGTAGTTGGAAAAACTCAGATTGCATGGGATGACTGTAATGTTTTTTTCTTGAAGTAATTTGCTCGTTCTTACATCAAATTTCTGTTTCGGTAGTTGAAACTTGAATGCGTCCAATATCTTTGATTTACTCCTCGACATATAGCAAGAGGACCTTACTGACTTTTGGCTTATGTAAGAAATACGTCTACTGTGGAGACAGAAGATGTGCACATTCACGGTAGTGTTCTAGCCATTGAAATTGTGCATACTGATAACGGGTATTATGGCCCTTGTGCAAGTTACTTTAGAATAATGCTATTTGTACAACTATGGATGACAGTGTAGTTGACGATTAGAGTGTGTTGGCAAAAAATTATTGGCTGTAAAAACAACTTTTTGTTAAAATTGTCAAATAACAAAATATCACGCGACATTCTTTCAACAAAGTTGTCGATTATGATTGTACACCAAGCATGATTGGTTACTTTATATTATGGAAACGAAGGGGGTATGGATTCTTGTCCATCTTCCTTTTTCTTTTTAAAGATGATTAAAAAGAAACTATTTTTATGGTATTCATCTCTAATTCTATTCTCAGTTATAGCATTACTCGGAAAAAATTATACAATTTTAAGATGTCATTCATTATGTTCAAGATGTTTAAAAATAAAGAAACTCTTGAAGATGTCCTAATAATGCAGATTCATAGGCAAATGCATGGAAGTTTCTAAGGATGAAAATGGAATAGTTTTATTCACAAATAAGCGCTATACATACATAATAATATTTGCAACAAAGTAGGAAACAAAATAAAATGATCCTAGTCAAAAAAATTCGAGCTACCAGCCGAAAAGAAAAAAGAAATGCCACCACTGGTCTGAATTCATTTGAGGAGATTTCATTCACTGAAAAATGTAGAGACGTCTGTACACTCGAAAACTACACCATACAGATTTCAGCTCTTTCTTGCTACAAGTACAATGCACTTTAGTGGCGATAATTTCTTTACATGAGAAAAAAAAAACCGAAAAAGAGGTAAAAAAAATTGTCTGATTATTCTCATAACAAGCAATTTCCAGCCAAAAGCGTTAATCTGTACCGGGCTTGGTTGTCCATAGTACAAGAAACAACCTGTCTACCTTGATCTCGGATGTGGCTGTTACAGTAATCCCTGGATGAGTGAGAGCAGAACCCGGAAATGGCAGAAATTTGGCGAGAGGAACAAACTTCCACTGCGTATCATTGTTAAGTTCCAAAGTGGAATTTCTAGCTAATTTACACCATTGTCTGAACTGCTACAATCTTGATTTTGAAGGATTCTGTTCCCAAAATCTCCATCCAAACTCATTTGTTGGACTTCTTGAGGTGAAAGGATCTTGATGCAGCGTGCGCAGTTCACGAATTCCCTGAAAACCAACAAAGACCATAAATATTTATTATAACATTGGCATTTTCCCCGAGGAAGCAACCATTTGAATATGCTACAAAAATTTGAAGTAAAAAGAAAAAAGAACTTTTAACTACATGATATCCTGGTCTGGAACTGAAGCACATATTTTTCTTCAAATTGATAAAGAAAGTTGAATAGGATGATTTTGAAGACTCACTCCCAAGGATCATCCCCAACCAGCAGGACATCATTCTCATGATCCACATACACAAGTTTCCAACCGATTCTCTGTCGGTCCTCCAATTGTCCCTCTATGCCAAATCTGCGAGCCAGATCTTGTTTAAGATCTTCATAACCCAAGTAACGTGCAATATCGATTGATCTGCCGACAGCTCCACGCTTGTACACCTTCACGGTAACATGCTTGCCAAGTTAGGCCTCAAAACATGAAGGAAAACAGAACAAGTATTAAATATATTCACATCTTTATAACATTGAGCATGAAAATCAACCTTTGTAAACGTTCGCATTCGAGGGATCTGTGGTGGTGGAGCCCATGCTCCTCCGTTCATGAAGCTGCTATCGTTTATTGTGGAATCAATTGAATTGAATGTCATATCTGGAACTCCAAATGACTGGGAAACCATAGATGATGCAAGTTCAGGATGAGTTTCCTTGGGGTTTTCATAAGTGGAAACCATCACTCCAGACGAGAGATTATTCGAGAAATCACCTGATCCCACCATAGATTTTGTGGTCAATGGGTCAGGTATTATGGGCATGCCTAACTGGTTGCCACTGTTAGCCCCAAAAGGAACGTTGTTGTTCCTTCGATCACCCTGAAGTTCCCTATCCTGACTTGTGGCTCTAAACAATATTGACTGAGAATTGAAAGATGCAGAGTTGTTATGCTGTGTGTGGGCATCGTTTTGAGAAAGAACCGATGTTGCTGAAGATGAACTATCCAGATAATCTATATGGGTTCCAGCAGCATTGAGGTATGTTTGTGTTGCAAAATATCCTTGGTTCTGACTTCTGGATACGTTCTCTGAAGGCTTAATGTCAGGCTTTTGCTGCAAATCTTTAACTAAGTTACCATTAGAAGAAACATTCTTTACGCCCATTGAACTCAACAGAGTGGCGGAATACTGAGCCATCTCGTCCCCTGTTATTGTGCTTTGGTTGTTTCTGCCATTCATTGTAGACTGAACTGCACTTGGACAGTTGTTAGTGGATGGTGAAGTCGAACAAGAAGGAACCTCATCAGTAATCCCAGATTGGCCTCCAACAGCAGCTCCTTTCAACAAACTGCTATCCCCTGCGGAAAGCTGGTTGTTGATTGGGTTGGAAGTGTTTCCCACAAATCCTGGCAATTCTGATTGTGTTCCAGATTGTTGATGTTGCTGAAGTTTTGGATAGGCAAACTGGAGATTGGTTTGGCTATTTTTTCTGGTCATCTGCTGTGGAATAACATGCGACTGTGGGAGCAGAGTCGATTTTGATTGAGATGCCTCTGGCAGTTGGTCTGTCATAGACCAAAAAAATTTCTGGGAAACGTCTAAAGGCAGCTTCTGCTGATCCTGGTGTTGTGTCAGTTGGGAAGGTTGTGGTATTGCAGATTGCTGTGATAAAATTGATTGTTGTTGCTGGTGGAGTTTCTGTAAAAGTTGAAGCTGTAATTGGTTCTCAGGCGCATGAAGCTGTTGACTTACATGATCCAGGGATTGACTTGCATCATCCAGGGATTGAAACGACGTCAAATCCTGCTGCTGGACATGACTCGGATTCTGCTGCTGTTGAGGCAAATTTTGTGGAAGACTTCTCTGAAGCTGATTATTAAGAATGGATTGTTGCTGCGGCAGAACGTTCTGAGCTTGGATCGGATTCTGTGATTGCAGAAGTGGTGCCTGAACTTGGCTTGTTGGTAAAGTTTGATTCATTGAAATTTGTCTTGGTGGTTGCACAGTGTCAGTAAACTGCTGTTGTGTCTGTATAATCGACACCAGTGGGTTCAATGTTGATGCCGGGGGCTTTTGGAGCTGATCTAGTTGTATGGATTGGGCTTGCCTCGGGGTATTGATCTGTAAGTTGTTAGGTTGAGGTACAGGGAAACCTAATTGACGCGAAAGATCTGCAACCGAAAAGTTTTGCAGAATGGAACTGGATAAAGGATTCAAACTGTTTGGCTGCATCGAGTTAGCTAGAGAGGGGTTTTGCTGCATGTTCATCCACTGAACTAAGCTCATGCCGGGCAGAGCTTGAGGATCCTTCATGCCAAAGCCATCTCCAATCCAGGGCATCGTCCTCCTGAATAGATTATTGGGATCAGACAAGTCGTCATCTGCAAGGAGAAACATAATAAATATTACTCTTTTCCGAATGGATAAATGAATCGTCTTATTGCATCCTCTTTTCCTATTACCTGGCATTCCCGGTTGCCTTGGGCGCTTTGAACAAAAGAAAGGCGTGGAGGGGCAGATGAAAAATGGAGCAGTTACAGGCTCAATCTCCCAAATAGAGACACGATTGCGCTTTTCTCCAGCAGTTGATTCGTCCCATCCGACCTGGTTACAGAGAGTTTACCTACTTGAAATGTGGGAGTAAATAATTACTGAAGGGCGGCATATTGCACTAATTTTACCTGCAAATTACGCCATTGGGAGTTCTTCCATCTGACTGGATCCAAATCACTGATACCAGTTATTGTGCCCATGTATCTGTAGAAAGCATCAGCTTAGATGAGTGGACGGTAAGATAAAAGAGACAATATAATTTTGATTTTCCGTAATTTTTAAACACGCAAGTAAAATACAGCATATTAACGTTGCTTTTGCTACCTTCTTGTTCCTGATTCCTCAGTTTCAAACATCATGCGGAAGCGCATGCCAAGAGATATTTGGTTGCTGCAAACTGCTTTATAGTACTTGGCTAAAGGGATAACAAATTCTGACGGACTAGCCCTGCTCAGATTTGAAAAATATCTCAGTAACCTCGGATTAGCAGCTAGAAAGTTCAAGTAACATTGTCTCCAGTAAAACGTTCATGACATGAACATATTATTCCACAAGAATTAAGAAAGGTTGATGACCTTGGATTGTAAAACACAGTGAAAGGACTATTGTTTGCAGCAGCATGAGCTGCTGCCGCTAGAATCCCAATATGCATACTATCACTTGACAATACTGATGACGATAAGTTGGTTGGTTGTCTGTTTGCCCGTCTGATGCCCAACAGAAGCTGTTGCTTCTCATCCCTGTTCACAAGCACGAGACTATTGACCATACCATTTGTTGGACAATCCTAAGACTAATTAAAAGCACATAATTTAAGGGAAAGAAGAAAAAGAAATCTTTCAAAAGCTTAGATCGTTACCTAATGAATAAAATCGAGTCGCCTGCGAAAAGCCTTTTCCCACTGACAAAAAGACTCCATCCAGTCGTAAGCAAGTGACGTTTTGGTTGCCCTGAGATATTAGATATTACAACCAATAAAGGAAGATGTAACTCTACCAGTAGCAGTAATGTAGCAGCGGAGTGAACTTACCTCTGTAAATATGGCGAAATGTCCATGCATTATTGTGCAAATCCCTAGCGACGAGCTCTTGAGCAGGTGGTTGCATTGTGAAATCCTAAATAAACGAGTATTCTTCTACATGAGCTGTAAATATAAAGATGGAAGTAGAGAAGAGGATTTTGAAAGAATGATTCATCTTACGAACCAGAGAAGGAAAAGTCTTTTCTGCTGCACGGCGAGGTACAGAAAAACCACCATGAGTGCTAGTATCACTTGCGGTCAAGGTTTTGCAGAAAAACTCCATTTGAGGTTTATTTACTTTCATCGAAAGATCTGATCTCAATAAAGCATCCTTGTCAAACTGCACAGCAGACGAACACAAAGTCAATTTTCTATATCAGACTCTGTGGAGCCTAATTGTATTGTTCACTTATACCATCCACCACTGTCCACCAATGTATCAACCTAGTTCAATTATGGGGTATACTGGACAGTCATATCTTTGTATTAGGTCGGCCGAGTTTCCCACATTATGTAAAAGAATTCAATGGGCTGTTTATTTGTCTCTTAAACTCGACTTGCAAAGACGCAAATAAGAGAAGGCAGTTTCACTACACTATAAATTCTTCAGTTAAAAGAGGTCCCCCACCGAAGGAACTGGTAGGAGTGTCATCTGTGCATAAACTTCATCCGTTTCCGGGTCAGCCTAAAAATTCACATGAAATAAGTAGAGTTATTATTGTCATGGAAATCGAGTTAAAATTATCGAGTTGTTGAAGGAAAAATGAAAGAAGCCAGGAAGCATACAAGCAAAGTGACATTGTGAAGAAGGCATAGTAACTTTGAAGGAAGATTTGGATAGCTCGGAATTTGTGCATCCACGTCCTTTTTCATCGATGCAGCAACCTGAAAATGTAACTTTAGACACAAAATGTAAATTTCTCCAGTAGTTTTTATGAATACTAACTTCTGATAATATATTTGTTCAATTTACAGTCGTATTTTGACTTTACTAAGATATTTTTATCCAAAAATTGTAATCTTAGTCCATAAATTGTCGAGTTCAAGTCTCGGAATACAAAATAAATTTATCCTCTCTAGCATCATCGAGCAACGAACCCAACCCACCCAGCACAAGCGGGCAGGTAAACATGGTCCAATATATATCTCTTCCCTAGCTAGTTAGCTAACCTTTGACAATATCAAAAGGCACTCAATTTTCCAGATCATATGATCTGATTATTTAACCAAATAACAGATCATAAAAACTAATAAATACAAAAGCACGTGTGCTTGTAATAAATAATAATGGAATTAAACCATGCAT
Source organism: Fraxinus platypoda (assembly GCA_903798405.1). NCBI lineage: Eukaryota > Viridiplantae > Streptophyta > Magnoliopsida > Lamiales > Oleaceae > Fraxinus > Fraxinus platypoda. The sequence continues at coordinate 6,266 of CAIGRT010169865.1, read as the reverse complement.
GTGACCAAATTATGCTACAGATTGAGCAAACTCGGCAACTGTTACAAAGTGAATTTTAGGCCCAAGGCACAATAATCGCACCAGAACGCACCAAAATATTGATACATACCATAATATACAATGCGTACGTAAAGGTATAAATCGAGACTACACAATTCCGACCAGCCTAGGGCGTGATTAAATTATCTGGTTGTACCCGGCCCAAGGACTACACCTACAACCAAGCCTAAAAGGTGGCAATAGGTCAAGCCAGCTTCGACCCTCAAGCTCAGCTCGTGTCCACAAACTACGCTCGGTTCGGCCCCACCAGGAACCGTCCCCAAGTTGGTTCTTTTTATTAAAAATAATTAATAATAAAATATATCTAACAACAAGCCTGCTCGTAATTTCACGTGTTATGTCCGGTCGGCCCGTGGGACCGAGCCGGGAGGAAATGAGGCCAAGAGCGACTGGCCTGGTTGTCACCCTTAACCAAGCACCAGGGCACGGTCCGTCACCAGTCGGACCGTGCTTTTCATGTGGAGACTGGTCGACACATTTCGACACATGTTAAATGAAGCCAATATTACAAATCATGATAAGAAAAAGGACCTGTTCACTGTGGCCTTGAGGGAAGTAGACGACGTGGGTCCCAGCGACCGGCATGTTGATCAGAGGGCCGGCGCACGCTTGCCATAGCTCTGGGTTTATTGCGCTCTTCTTCTCCACTGCGATTAGCCATTCAATTGATTCCATTAAATAATAAGCAAATATTTTTCTTACATTTATGATGCTTATAATGATATAAGTAAATAGTACATTTATAGATATGTATAGATTTGTAGAGAGAGAGGGGGTGGGAAGTAAGACCTTCAGCTGCGTCTGAGGTGGATGTGTCTGCCGGTTGAGCTCCGGCGCCGTTGGCCGGTGTCTTCATTATTGTTCTTGTATTAAGCTAAAATAAATGGGCAGAGTTTCTTAGCTGATATTCATACTGCCGGAGAAAAATCAGAGCTCCGATTTGACCCAAAGAAAAGACCCTTAAACTAGATCAAAGAGTCGGCTTTCTTTTCAGCTAAGAAAGGAAATTCTTTTGTTAATCAAAATGTAGAGGCCAAAAGAAGAAAAAACTGAGTAAACTTTTCCGGTGAACTTCCCCGGGGAGATTTTTTACGGCGAAAATGAAAAGAGAGATAAAGGGCAGACAAAAGGGGCTTTGGAAAAGGAGGTATGCTGAGTATATGATAGACCAAATGCTGCAGTTTTACTTTAAATTGCCCCCTCTCCCATAAACGCACAAACTCTCTTTCTCCCTCTATATCTATCTGTATATATCTCTTCCTCTTCGGAGAAAAAGCTCTCATTTGCAGTCAATCTCTTTCTTGTTTTTAGGACAAGGACCAGCCTCAAACTCTTTCTCCCTCTCTCTCTATCTCTCATCCTACTCAAAGCTTTTACCTTTTTTATTACACATATTCTCTCTCTACGTCAAACACTTTACTCTCTCTCTCTCTCTCCAGATATATAGATAGATCATAGATACATAGTTATGCTGCCTGAAAAAGTTTTGTAAGGTTAATGCCCTAAACTCAATGGGAGTGAATATTTGTTACGATCACTAAGTGGGAATATTATAATTTATTTGTTAATAATTAAGCTGTGGTTATCGTGCTTTTTACTTTATATTATTATCACGTCCACTCTCCGCTGCATCCTTCCATTTATTTATATTTTTCTTTTCTTGGAATCAAATATTCCTTTCCTTTTTTCAGCCCTGCTCGATTAATTCAAATTCAAATTTTTAAGTATGTCATGATAAAATTTAATGAAATATGTTGATATCTGAACTGCGACCACAATAAATACAGTTTATTATATGCATTAAATTCATGCTAATTTAGGATCGGGTATTTGAAGCCAACACGTAATAATGACCGTTATTATTTGAGGAGACATAATGATTGAAAATTCCTTACAGACTGTCAAAACGTCCAATCAATCAATTACATTTGGATTGGTTCATGACATCACCTCATAATTCTATCAATCATATGTTATAACTTCATTCCCTAATTAGTTCATTAATTATTGGGGACCACGTGCAAGATATATTCATGATAACCTACTGGAGTCGACCTTATCCATCAATCAAAATATATCATTAAAGTACCTCCTCAGCTCGACGTTGTACATCGATTTGACAACAACCAATCAGGACAAGCCATTGTCACGAGTTCCCAACTTGGTACTGTTGCTGATAAGACAAGAACATGACGTATAAATGCATATCACTCCCTACAAAAAGGAGGAAGGTATCCTCCAGAAGGGAGAGATTAACAACACTTCATACTTGAAATATCTCCTTTGGGAAAAAAAGGAAAACACTTGTATTTTACTCTTATGATTTATAAGTCATTATCAGTAAAAATCTTCATTTACATTTTAAGTTGGCTTGAATTTTATCTATCCAATTTTCGACGTCAACAAAATATATTATTGAAAAGTTGATAAATGTTGTGAATTTCATAAAATATGATTAAAAAATAAGTTTTAAAGAGTGAAAATCAAACAACGGTTCTCTAATTTGTTATTTATTTTTTCTATAAATTTTTATCATTTTTGTTGGGAAAAAAATAATGCCATCAGATTTGTTGATTTACATATAATTTCTCGTCAAATGGATCGATGGTGAATTGCACATTATCAAATATGCAATAAAAAAATTATTATTTTTCGATGAGTAACATAGAAGATATAATCACGTGATAATAAATTAAAAATATTATGTTGTCCACATATAGCCTACGTTTGATACCAATTAAAAAGATTTATTTATGGGAATATTTAATAATTAAGAGGTTTAGTTTTACCAATTTCAAATTTAAGAAATTACGTTTAAAATTTCAAATTTCAGAGTTTTTTAAATTTTATTTATAAATTAATTAATTAAACATATATTTTATTAATTAAATATGTTAAGGTCACAATTTCATATAATTTGGTTACAAATTCCATATAATTAGTCACATATTATTAATTGATCACAAATCACAATTTTTAAGTCACAAATTATTTTACAGACACAATTCATAAATTTTACAGGTCACAATTTGTTCATCGATCACAAATCAAAATTTATACATTGCAATTTATTCATCGTTCACAAATCACAAATTTTATATATTACAAATTATTTTACGTACACAATTCAAAAATTTTATAGATCACAATTTGTTCATCGATCACAAATAAAAAATGTATACGTCACAATTTATTTATCAATCACAAATCAGAAGTATTATAAGTTACAACTTATTATACAATCACAAATTATCGATCACATGTTAACAATTTTTTAGATCACGCGTTATTTCTTAGTCACAATTTACTTTTTTCATTGTTCACATATTGTTTATTGGTCACACACCAATTAATCTATTGGTCACAATCGGTCACATATTGTTTATTGGTCACAAACCAACCAATTTATTGGTCACAATCAACAAAACAAACCACCAAGGCCGCATGTACCACCACCACCGTCTCCTCAAATCCATTACCGTCAATGCCACCACCTCCGCCAATAGTAGCACAACCACTAATGTCGCCTGTACCGCCGCCGCCCCGACCACCACAACCACCATCTACACTCTTCATCACCATCTCCATCACATCACACCACCAACCAAAAAAATCTTCAAACCTACCATCATCGTTGCCACCACGACTACCACTAACAATCACCGCACTCACTGTCAATCCATAGCCACCGCCACCAATTAATCGGTCACAACAACCACCATATATAAACGTCTCCTTCGCTACAGGCACAGGCATAGCCACCACCACGCCACGCCACGCCACCGCCACCGCCAACACAAACACAAAACCCACCACCACCGCTCACTACTATAAGAAGAAGCCATAGCGGTGCTCGACAATCTACGCGACAGCCGCGATCTGGCGTTGCGCACGACGGCACTTAGTACGCCGCCAGATGCTGTTTCCGCCGGTGAAGAGGTAGATAGAGTGAGAAGAGAGAAGACGTTAGAGAAGAAAGAGTGAGGAGAGGAGACGGAGACCGCCACGCCACCGCCACCGCCAACACAAACACCAAACCCATCGCCACCGCCCAGTGCCAGAAGAAGCCATAGTGATGAGAGAAGAGAAGAGACCAAGAGAAGATAGGAGACCAAGAGAAGAGAGGATGAAGAAAATTGGATTGCGCTGAAATTGATTAGGGTTTGGGATGAAATATCTAATTTTTGAAAAGTGAAACCTTGTATCTGAAATTTGAAATTGAATCTTGAAAAATCTAATTTTGTGTAATTTTCACTTTATTTATTTTTTGAAAAATAAGTTTTGGAATATTATTTTTTAAATAATGTGTAGTTAAAAAATAAGAAAAATTTTAAATTTACATGAAAAATATTTTATTATAAAAATATGTGTTTAAGAACGAGTTTTTTTAAAAAAAATTGAAGAATGATAGACGAACGGTGGCATGTATCTATTCTATGAGATAAAATTTTGAATTTAAGTGGGAATATGGGAATTAATGCAATTGTCCAAATTAAATATATTCACACCACAATTTTTAATAATTAAACTACATTTTAATTGTACGAAAGATTCATGACCTTTACATGTTTTCACATTTATGTCTCACATTTTTTATCATATTTTTATTCTCAAATTAACATATATTGTACTTGCTTAAAGTTTCTCTCCAAATTTTTCTTTAATATAAAGTGAAAAAACTCATTTTCCTATTATATTTTTGAATAAGCAAAATAAATAATGTTATAAAAGTATAATTAAATATTTGACCCTCAATATAAAGCACATTAACAATATTTTTGAACAAAAATCATGATTAAGGATAAGAATTTTGGTTAATAAATTGTTAAAAATAAGAATGTAATAAAAAAAGTAACGATATAAGTGTGATAATAAATAAAGTTTAATAATTTTTATATAATTAAAATGTACTGTATTTAAAAAAAAAAAAAAAGTGGTGTGGATAATCACCCATTGACCAATTGTCGTAGTTCTGTTTTTCGACGTTACCCTCATTAATTATATGAAAAGGACCAGAGAGTTGGCCAAATATTTAACTAATTTTAATTTTGTTGATTAGTTTTATTGAGGTCCGGTTTGAAAACAGACAGTTGGAACAGTTGATATAAACATTATTTTGGGTTTGCAATAATGGAAACTCTTAGTTAAGTTAATTGGGAATATTTCTATGGGAAAACCCCTCAAAAATAATTGTAATAATTGAGAAACCTTTTATTGAAGACTATTATTGTGATTATTTGGAATCCCATTTCTAGTCTCTACGGTTGAAATTATTATAATGTTTTTCCTTACAACGAAATTGAAAATTATTTGGTAATTGAGAGTTTTCGTGTCCAAATAGCAAAATTCTGTTTCGTAACGAAATCTTAGGGCTTTCGAATGTTCTTTTCACAATCTAAGTGTCCTAAAAGGAAGGGTCCACAGACTTAGTCCTCCTCGATAATCAAACTGCGATTTTAGTATTTAGTAGAAGTGGAAGGAGTTCGAAGGATTTTATCATTTTAGAAGCTCCCATGTTGTTGGCTCCATTAAAAATAGATTTTGGAGAAAAATATATCTCCAAAATATATTTTGAAATAGTGATTTTTTGGAGAATGTGTAGTTAAAAAAATAAGAAAAAATTGAGTTTACGAATAATATTATTTTATTAAAGAATGTGCGATTGAAAATAAGAAAGAAAAATATATTTTTTTACAAAAATGGAACCCAAAGATAGGCGAACTTTAAGATTTCAAATCTCTTCCGTGTTCATTCTTCAATTATGTTATTCAAATAGGGTTTAAAACAGGAGCTGTGACTGGTGATACGTTGGTAACATCGTATGAGTGCTTTTTTAACCGTTAAATGATGTTGCATCATGTGTTTCCCTATTTTTTAAACTGGCAAAACTCATCATTCTTATACAGGCAGAAGGATAGATGTCTTATGACAAATTCTCTAGCTAATACACGGTTGGTTGGCTTTATGACGTACTGCGCGTATAAATCCTTTTTAAAGTTAGTTAATTCTAATCCTCTGATTAATTAAAGAATAGTATTTGCATTAAATCAGAATCAAGAAAGGTTAATTACTTTCCTTTTCATTTGCATTGACTGCAACGTGGCGGCTGTTGCAATGCCTATGAGATGTTGACAGCTCTACTTTTTTTTTTTTTTTTTTTAATTTTTTTTGTTTGTTTTATTTTTAATTTTTTTTTCTTTCAATTT
>CAIGRT010169857.1:0-11405 GCA_903798405.1 Fraxinus platypoda | reverse complement strand
GTGTGGCTCGGCGGTGGGTTTGTGGTGGATTGATGTTGAAGGAATTGGAGAGGCGGCAGATCTGTGGGTGTGGGGCGGATCTGTGTATGTGGCTGTTGTTCGTGGTTGGTTGTTGTTTGCTGTTCTTGGTGGCGGATCTGCGTGTTGCCGGATCTGTTGGGTAGTGGTGGTTGTTGGTTTTATTATTGGTGGATGGTTGTGGAGGTGGCGGCAGGGATGCGACGAAGAGTGTCTGTGACCTTTGGGTGTATGTGCTATATGGTTCTCTGTGGCTACCTTAAAATTCGAGTGTCTGTGACCAACTAGTTGGTCGATCTGTGACCAATTATTGGTGGTGGATTGGGACTGGGGGACGGGTGTTTGGGTGTATGTGACAAAATATAATTCGTGACCAATCATTTTGTCATCTGTGACCTAAAAATTATATAATTTGTGACCGCGAAAAATCCGTGATCAATTAATTTGAAAATCTGTGACTGTGTGACATATAAATTTTGATCTGTGACCAACTAATTTTGAAGTTTGTGACCAACGAATTAATTGTGACCTACAAAATTTTTGAGCTGTGACCGTAAATTGTAAATCTGTGATCAGAATGGTCACCGGAATAATCGCCGAAATAATTGCCAGAATCGGAACGATCGCCGGAGAAGAGTGGTGGTTGGAATGGTCGCCGGAATAGTTGAGCGGTATGGATGGTGCATGTGGNCGCCGAAATAATTGCCAGAATCGGAACGATCGCCGGAGAAGAGTGGTGGTTGGAATGGTCGCCGGAATAGTTGAGCGGTATGGATGGTGCATGTGGGATGGGTTAATTATATTATATTAGAATTAAATATTTAATAATAAATTGATTTAATAATTTATTATTTCATAAATAAAAATTAAAAAAAAAAACCTGATTTTTAAATTTTCAAACTATAAACCTGATTTTTGAATTGGTGTAAAGTATACACCTTATTTATGAATTTTTCCCACAAATTTACCCATCCTGGTCCAGGCCCTGAAAGGCAGTTAGAAACTTGGCCCAATGAATCTCATAGTATCATTTGGCCCGATATAAGAAAATATACCCAACTGGCCCATAAGAATCCCCATATTAAGCAAACAAAATTATTAAAGAAGTAACTTTTTAAAATAATTGTTACCATTAGTTTACTTTTCAATGTCTATTCTATAATAATTCTGTTCAGGTTCCATTTTCATTTGCTTTGGTGAGAAGTTTTGACAAACACTGAATCTATTATGATTCAAAAAGAAATTATTCGGAAGGGACTTTACAATTTTATTTAATGAAAAGACGAGAGCGGGGAAAGGTTTGGGAAACTTAAAGTAAATGTTTTTGGAAAATAAGAATAGTTTGGTCAACTTAGCATGTATAGTTAAAGTTCGGAAATTTGTCATATATGTCATTTAAAAAAAAGGTACACGATATATTTATTTCTTATTTTATATTATCAAACATATCAAAATTGTTTGTAACCCATTTTACCCGTATTTGATCAGTAATTTCACAGTCAAAAGGGGTAGTTGCCAGTATTGAAGAATAAATAAACTAAAGTTCGCAATTTTTATGAATTGGACAGGAGAAAATAATAGATTTTGGGTTAAAGGTCAAACTAATAATAATAAATTTGTTTTTGAAAATATATAACTGAAAAAATTGTAAAGTTAGTTTTTGTTCACCTTGAAATTGGGTAAACCAATCGGTTCTTTGATTAATTTACTTATTATTATTTTAATTTTTTTTTTCATGTAACTAAGTCGATTTTTAGTTGAACTGAGCAGTTCAATCCAATCTCTATTGTAAGAAAAAATGATTCTTGAAGAAGAATTGGACAACCTTATTTTTACCAAAAAGATGTTAGAATAAATTCAGTCCAGTTAACAGTTTGTTTCAACTGATGTTAGTTGGAATCTTCAACAACTTGGAGCCTTGTTTGTTGGTATTTAAATAACCGAAATGGAGCCTCATTTAGGTCTATAAATAGGAGCCATATGTAGTGCAAAAAGAAGAAGTTTTCAAGAGTGAAAGAGGGATAGAAAGTGAGATTGTATAAGAATGATAGAATTCTTATAAATTTGGGAAAAATTCTTTCTTGTATGATTTCAAGTGTGTAAATCATGTTTTAGCTTTGGTAAGAAAGTGTTAGGAATAGGTTTTCTTCATGTTCAAAATCCATTCTCGGTGTTTAATTCTTGCTGTGTCGTTTTCTATTTCTACTTGTTATAATTCTGCTGGTTTTTCACGTGTTCTTCTTGTTGATGTTTCATAGCTATTTGCTTCTTCTACTGGTGCATCTTTGATTCCTGGAATCCTAGACTAATTCCAAAGTAAAGAGAGCCTCCAAAATCCCAACATCTATATTATTGATTTCAGGTAAAATAAAAAAATCCAAAAATGAATGACCGATTTGATATGTTTTAAAGTAAATTGAACGATTTTAAATTGTATAAGAACAGTTACTTTTACTTTTTTCTTACGTAGAAAACATCACAATGCTTTTCGTTATCCCGAAAGTTGTCTTTTCAGTATTGCCTGATTATTCATCCATGAAAGTTACAAGTGGTCCTGAGCCATTGTAACCTGAAATTTTAAGCAATGAATTCAAACCTAATATCAATTAGTAAACACATATGACATATCACCATGAAGATCGTATTCCAGGCTTCCCACCTACTCAATAATTTATATTTTACGATTATAATTGTTTCCACGTCCCACCCATCAATACATTTTAAAAGGAATTCTTTTTCAATACTTTTACACGGTCAGGGAAAATTAAACCCCCGTTTGTCTACCACTATAATTCTTTTTTTTTTTTTCCTTGCTCAAATTAAAGTCATGAAACAAGTAGTTGGTAAATTAAAATTGGAACTGATGCAATTTGCAAAATTAGAAGCCTTTGCACCAACTTTGGCTTTCTTAGCTACCTTTGTACTCGAAAGCTAACTCAAATGACTACAAATTGTCCAGAAATACAAATTTTTCAGTTCGAACGTTTCTTATGCCAAAAATGGATCTCAAACTGAGACTGAAAATTCGAAGCATAACTTTTTCGGCAGGGAGTTGATATGTGATAATACTTTGACTGTATTTCATCCATTTGGCTTCTTTTCTCTTCCAATTAATGTCTACCACTCTCAAATTTTCATCGTGAGATTCGACATAACTTTTGAGTATTTGCATTTCAATCCCCAAACTTTGTATTTCTTCTATTTTAGTCATTTTCGCTTATTTCTTCTAAATTCCATCATATTCATCCAATTGCAACCCAAATCAAAATATAAGAATATTGAGTATATTTAGGCATCAATTAATCACAAAATCATATGATAAATGGATGAAAAATATAGTATTTTACATTCTCATTAAAATATAAGAATACTGTGTACATTTAGGTATCAATTAATCACAAAAGCATAGGATAAAAGGATGAAAAATATAGTATTTTACATTCTCATTAACGAACGAAATCTTTAGTACATAATACAAAAGCGTCGAAGTGTGTCATCGTCGTCCCTCCGATATTTAAACTAGTGAAAGGGAGAAATATAAGCGCAAGGCTTTAAATCAAATGTAAGAATATATTTGAATAATGAATTAGAACCTATATTTATAGAGGTAAGTAGCACTCTCTTGATAGGATTAGGATACTTGAAGGTTTATCTATTTAAAAAATGTAAAGGATTTGAATATTCAATATGAGTAGGAGTTGTAAGCTAGTTAAAATCCAATCTTATCAGAGTTGGATAAATTTAAAAACGGAAGTAGAGTCCTACTAGAGTAAGGAGACAAAGGTAAAAATGCGAGGTGACGTGGTTAAGCCCGACGAGGACACCTTGGAAAAATTTCCAAGATGACTGGAAACAACCTCGGGCATTGTTGTTTGGGGTTAATCAAAAAATGATCGTATCAACTATGAATGTAATATTTCTTTAACATTTGATACTACGTATTGCGTTGTCAGTAATCAATACATTTATTTGATTGCATTATGTCTTGATAATGATAATTTGACAATTGCGGTTAAAAGTTGTAGATCTCATAAATATTGTTAAAATTGACTGGACTTTTATTTAGATTTAATATAGCTTTAACTAAACCAAACAAGGACTACATGCTAAGCCCGTGTTTGTCTACAATTAAAGTAGAAATGAGTTTTTAAATAATGAATTTGTGGAGAAAGTGTAGTTAAAAAATAGGGAAAATATTGGATTTATATATAAAATATTTTATTGTGAAAATGTGTTATTGAAAATAAATTTGAGAAAAAAAAAAAAGAACTTTGAAATAAGAGTATTAATACTATTCATATCATAGTCATCATATGCATCAGTTTGTTATTGAGACGTTAGCTTGTTATTTGAGGCAGTGAAATTACAAAAAATTAATGTCTCAAATAATAAACGCCACATAAGATGTCACATAAAACGATTACTGTGATCGTCGACTACAAATAGCATTATCCTTTAAATAACGGTAATCGATGAACAAATATGAGCTAAATTTGCGTCGAAGTGTGTAATGCATACAAAAGTGCAACTATTATTTCTAATCAAATTTCTTTTCTTTCGAGGATAAACATGGGTCGATGTGCGCATTACAGTGCGATCAATTAAGCTTTCCTAATCAAAATATTTGTTTTTACTTTTGGAGGGCACTTCCCTAATAAAATTAGAAGTCACATCACATTATATTAATACATGGAAAAAACTCCTAAACTTTAAAGTTAAGCATTTGTAGTGATCAGTCTGGAACCACCGAATTGCTTTTCTTTATCATTTAGCGCGTGCATCTACGCTATGTACGTACTATGTTAATTTTTAGGGAAATGATGGATGTACAGAAAGGATTTCACCAGAAATTCATCAGAATACACACATTTGGTGGGTCCCGCACATTTTTTATTTTTTTAAACACATGGTGGGTCCCATGCATTTCTTTCTGTTCTGGCAAGATTCTGGTGGCTGCCTTCTGTACACGGGGGAAAATCCTAATTTTTATCCATATTTCTATATCAAGAGCTCCATGACGTGTACCTGTACGTAAATCCTGCCGCGGGTGTTGTGACCTCGATATCAATAGGAATTTTATTTAGCTCGTGTTTGTCTGCCATTATTTCAAAAAATTATTTACTACAGTAAGATTCTCCACCACACATTCACCCAATAAAATATTCTACATACAAACCAATAAAGTTACTTTAATTTTCAACCACACATTCTCCAAAAAATACTATTCATTACTCTAATTTTCTCCCAATAATGGGAGACAAACAAGCTCTAAAAATTGTGTAATGTTATTCATCCCCAATGAGGATNAAACCAATAAAGTTACTTTAATTTTCAACCACACATTCTCCAAAAAAATACTATTCATTACACTAATTTTCTCTCAATAATGAGAGACAAACAATCTCTTAGTGTTCAATGATAATGTCCCTATTCGGTTATGTGGGATTAAAATTAAATTTTGATAAAAATTGATTAAATGTATGATTGAAAAATTATGAATTTCATGAAATATGAGATTAAAATTAAATATGACTTTGATTTAGATTAAGCCCATATTTGGTACACATTCTTTTAAAATACATTATTTCAAAACTCATTTTCAACCACACATTTTTCAATAAAATAATATTTTCCATCACATCAATAACTTTTCCTTACTTTTTAACCACATATTTCTTATCATATCACTATTTAAAATATATTTTTTTCCCAATAATATTCATCAACACACCCTAAAAGCAAGATTTTAGTCCCTACCAAACAGAGACAATATGATTGAAATAAAAATATTGAAGCTAATTTCTTGTTAATTAAGTAGAGACATTAACATGTTTATCTTTATTGCAGTTCATCCTACGAAATAAGTTAAAAATATATCATAATTTAAGTATTTACACTCTCAAATTCTTAAAATATCGATGTATTGGTCTCATCAGCATCTGACTTTGTTGAGGAGTAAATTCACGTTGAGTAAATATGAATAAAATAATCAACACTTAAAAAGTTTGAAATACTCATTTTAATAAAATTAAGATGAAATTTCAAGTAGTAATATGGTATCAGACCTGATTAAGTTCAAACAAGCAAGATCGGACTAAAACTCAAACGAGCACATAAATTTCAATCACCATCTTGCAGGACATGTTAAGAAATAAATCTCATATCAAATAAATAAAAAATAAATAACCAACATTTAAGGGTTTAAACTACATTTAATAGGATTGACATGTTAAAATGCAATTCCAAATTTTAATACACTCTCTCTAAAGCCAATTCCGAGCCACGAACCAAGATATTGGCAACAAAAAATTAATATATAAACTATAACAGTTGATCTCGTAGATTTTAAATAGCTTTGCTTGTTAAGTAGCACTAGATGGATAAAATGTTACTATGAAGAGAATTTTAGTTTCTATCATTCTTTTACGATGTTTATTTATGTCTAATTCTACGTAATCTATTGTATATATTTTTCTACTTTATATATAACATATGATTAAAATTAGTATTTAACCATGTTCCCATTCGGTAGAGATTTTTTGAAATTCATTTTCCCTGAAACTCATTTTCAACAATTCATTATTCCAATAAAATAGTTTTACACATGAATCTATACATTTTCTTTACCTTTCAACCACACATTCTCAAAAAAATCATTTTTCACAAAATTTCTACCAAACAGGAGCTACACACAATACGTGTGGAGAGAATCCGTGCTCTCTTTTCCTCCACATCGTTATTTCCTCTATCAATATTGTCATTTTTGCTTTTTAACAAAGGATATGGAAAAAAATTTGTATCGATCAAGACTTTGGGGACAACCTGATCACCGATATAAGCAATGATGTAGAGGGTCCTAATATATGGGGATGCCATTCTTAAGCCACATAGTTTTTAAAAGGGCTAAACAGCACAAAACCCCCTACATATTACTCTTCTTGTCGAAAACTCTCTATATTTTGAAAATAGTACAAAATGTCCCTGTTTCAAACTTTTCTTGTGGAATACCCCCTGTCTTCACATTTCATCTGTCTCGCCTTTAAATCCCAATAAATGGGGGAAAAAAAAAAGAGCAAAACCTCCCACATATTAGACATGCTGGGCAAATCTCCCTCACCTATTGAAATTAGCAAAAAAAGGTCACTGTTATCTATTTTTTCAATAAAAAGATTGAAAATGATGAATATACCCTCATATTTAAATAAAACAAAAAGAAAAAAGAAGAAAGAAGAAAAAATTTAATTTCAACTATAGTCCCAAATTTTTTCAAATAAATGCAAACAAGTTCCAAATAAATAATTAAAAAAAAAATCTCCAAATAAAAAATTCAAAATAACGCCCTAAAATATGTGCTTATGAGAGTGTTGCTAAACTCAAGCGGGTGGTTAAATAATTGTAGTAAAACGTCATGAAATAGAGGAAACTAAAAACTACTCACGGTTAATTAGACGTCTGTAGTTCGCGATTAGCTCTCGTCGACAAGAGAAAAAGTATTGTTGTCGGTCATGACACTCAGAGAAAAAACTTCCCCTTTATCCTTGGGGGCTGAATGAAATTTTTGAATGTAATTGGGGGTAGAATTGGGGAAGAACGGTAAATTATTTTCTGTTTTTTGCTGGGGGAGAAGATAAAGTATGGGATGAAAGTTTTTTTTATTATTTGGTTATTTGGAGATTTTTTTTAATTACTTATTTGTGACTTGTTTACATTTATTTGAAAAATTTTGGGACTAAAGTTAAATTTTTTTTTTAATTTCTTCTTTCTTTTTGTTGTATTTAAATATGATGATATATTCGTCATTTCAATCCTTTTATTAATAAAATTGACAGTAGAGACATTTTTCGCTAATTTCATTGGGCGAAGAGGATTTTGCAAAGTATGTCTAATTGGTGGGGTTCTCTCTTTCTCTCTTCCCATTTTTCCTATTTATTGGGATTTAACGATGGGACATACGGAATGTGACACAATTGTATTTCACAAGAAATGTTTGAAGTATGAACGTTTTGTTGTATTTTCAAAAGGTAGAGGGATTTTCGGCAAAAAAGGCAATAGGTAAGGAGCTTTTGTGTCGTTTAACCTTTTTAAAAGTGTTTCTACCATGGAGTGAAATGTTTAAATACACACCGAACTTTGCATAGTGTGACGATTTACTCATTAAACTTCAAATTGCACTTCATTACTCATTGAACTTTATACATTTGCATTCCATTACACATCGGTGGCGAGTTCGGGGAGTACAAGCCCTCTATGCCAGCGTTGACGCCAAATTGCAGGCCATTTGCCAAACCCTGGCGGAGGGCAAGAGCATTGACTCCAATAAATCCAAAGAAAGATCCAAAAAATCGACAGTCGACCCGGCTCCGGCGAAGGAAAGTTCCAGCAAGATTGTTGTTGAACCCACATCTGAGAGTGACGGGTCGGGTAGGTCATCACCCTTCTCGAATCTTTCATTCCCGGATTTCACAGAAGAGGATTCGCCATGGGACATGAATTCATTGGAGAAAAATCCATCATATGAAATTGATTGGTCTGCTTTACAATTCCTTATATTAGGGTCTTCAATTATGTTTAGCATTGTCTATGTAATTGTTGTGTAGTAGTAGTAGTAGAGGGTTTTCAGCAGCAATGGAATTTTTGACAATTGCAGAGCTGAGCCTTTATTAGTTATTAGTTTCGAGTCAGTTTGGTCAGCTGGTTTTTTTTACATTGCTGGCTTAAGAGACTGAAATTTATGTATTTTCCTATGTTTGGAAAATGTAATTTAAATGAGCTGGCATTTGATTTTTTTATTTTGGAGAGAGTTAACAGCCACGTATGCATTCCATCCTCCACGTAGGCACAAGTTAGAAACGGAAGTTAGCCGGTGTGTAATGGAGTGCAACTGTATAAAGTTGAGTGAGTAATAGGGTGCAATTTGAAGTTTAATGAGTAAATCGTGACATTATGTAAAGTTCGGAATGTGACACAATTGTATTTCACAAGAAATGTTTGAAGTATGAACGTTTTGTGGTATTTTCAAAAGGTAGAGGGATTTTTGGCAGAAAAGGCAATAGGTAAGGAGCTTTTGTGTCGTTTAACCTTTTTAAAAGTGTTTCTACCATGCACATTTGAGTTTAGTTTTTGAAAGAATAATTGAGTTATATATATTTGTTTTTTTGTAATTAGTTTATTTTTAGTGGAATCCAATTTTTTTCTTCCGTTTTTCAAATAAATATTAGTCACAATTAATGGATTCAGGTATTTATTTTCAATTTTAGATAAATATTAGTTATATATTTAAACAATCATGCTATAAGTACATATTTTTTAAGGGAAAAATGCAGTCACGGTACCAAACCTCATTTAGTTGCAGACTTTGCTCAAACCTTTTATTTGTGCAACTCACGGTACCCGGAGTCCAAATTGACAGAAATCGTTATTTAGTTGACAAAAAATCAAAAGTCTGACCAATTGTTGACTAATTTTTAAAGGGAAAATGGGTAACTTTACATTTTTCATACAAAAGAACTACAAAAAAAAAAAAAAAAAACTTAATCATCTTCTCCACTCACCCCGACACCCCCACCCCAAATCTGTAAACCCCAAATTTGGAAAATCAAAACCCATTGACAATGTTCTTGAGGAGCAATGGCGGTAGTCACGTGCAAGCCCAATGTTTTACTTGCGTAGTAAAAAGAATGCAGCAGCTATAGAAACAACTCAAGATCCATCCTTACCTAAAGCAACTTACATTGGTCAAATCTGAGTTAAAAGGTCCTCAAAATCCTCACGGCCCAAGGCTTCGCCACCGCAAACTGCCCTGCCGGTGGTTCAAGAAAATTAACTGTCACAATTTTGCTTCAAGATTTCATAAATTAGAGCCCATCCGCCGATTATTTATCAAATGCGGTTTGTTTTCCGATCTCAATGTTGCAAAAAGTTGATACCGAAGGAGATTCTTTTGGGGTCGAACCAATTCATTTCCAGTTATTTATCAGAAATTCTGGGTTTTGATTTTTCATATTTGGGGTTTGCAGATATGGGGTGGGGGTGTCAGGGTGAGAGGAGAAGATGATTGGGGTTTTTTTTAATTCTTTTAATTTAATTTTTTTATATGAAAAATGTAAAGTTACTTATTTGTCCTTTAAAAATTAGTCAACAATTGGTCGGATCTTTGATTTTTTGTCAATTAACGGTTAAACTAACGGTTTCTATCAATTTACACTCTGAGTGCGAGTTTTTTAAAGGTTTGGTACCGTGAGTGACACAAATGAAAGGTTTGTGCGAAATCTGCAACTAAATAAAATGTTTGGTACCGTGGCTGCAATTTTCCCATTTCTTAACAGAAAATTTTGATAGACAATACTAACACGACACTATTGGAAGATAGAAAAAAGGCCATCAAGTTCGGCCACGTCAGCGTCGGTATCAATTCCGTTAAAAATTCCCTGTACTTGGAGCTTTATTGATATTCAAATGCTTAGTAAAATCAATTGAGGGAAAATTGCAACAGCGGTCCATAACCTTTTCAATTTTTACAAACTTTACTCTAACCTTTAATTTGTGCCACACACAATCCCAAACCTTTCAAAAATATGCAGTCGGGGTCCAAATGGAAGAAACTCATCCATTTGACTGTTAGTTGACCAGAAAAGCCAATTCAATCAATTTTGACCAAATTAAAAAGGACAAAATGGTACTTTATATTTTTTTTACATTAAATAAGTTAAAGGAATTAAAAAACCAAAAAATAAATCAATCCCCACCACACCACTCAACCCCCACATCAACCCAACTTAAACTTAATCTTCTTCATATATAGCCACCGACACCACCACCTCATCCACCTCCCCCTTTACGCTGGAAACTAATTAGTCATTGCCCAAAACCACAACCATTTCCCTACCTTCAACATTCGCCCAAAATCGCCGCCAAATTCACCACCATTTCCCTGCTTCTCAGCTACCGTCCAAATCCAAATCTCGAGTCTCCTCTAGATTACTCTCCACCACCATTCCACGCCTAGGAAATTGCCTGATTTGGAGCTCATTTTTTACTATAATGACTGTTGATTTGTGGTTGTTGATTTTGAAATCGGCAATGGCATGGTGGGTTTTTGTTGGGTTTTCAGGGGCTTCAAAATTGCAGTGGCTGTTGGTCGTGGTGGGTTTTCGTTGCAGAGGTTGTGACAGTTTGAGATGGTGGTGATGGTATTGATTTAGGTGCAACATTGTGTGGGTGGCGACGGTGGCCTTTGTTCGATGGTGGGTAAGTTTTCTTGGGCTGCTTTTCGAGTATAGGGTGAGTTTGCTTGATTTATTTTCAAATGTACAATGGGCAGTTGTGGTGGCCGTGTAGGGTGCCAGCACTAGTAGTGTGTGGCGGTGAAGGGAGTTGTGGTGGCGATG
>CAIGRT010169847.1:0-12096 GCA_903798405.1 Fraxinus platypoda | reverse complement strand
AAAAAAAAAAAATCAAATTAATTATTGAAACAGCAATACATTCCTTAGCAGCACATATTTTTCATTAGTTTTGCTCATTAATACACAAGCAATCGTCAATCTTGGAGTTTCATGCAATACAAGCTAGATTACGAAGTATGAAGTAATACTGCTTGCAAGGAAGCATTCTACAGCAGTGTCATGGATGAAATGAGTTCTTCCATACAAAGGTTTACGGTTTGAAAAATTAAGAAAAGAAATATAAATTCAATCTACTACGTGGAGTATAGACTAACTCTTCCCATCAATCTGCTAAGTAGGTAAATGGCTTCCATAGTAGATCTCCCTAGCATAAAAATGGAACTGGTTCTCTGATGTCCCTTTGTCTATTCTTTTGCTTATGACATAGTTTTAGTTGATGAGACTAGGAAAGAGATAAATCTTAAGTTAAAACTTCAGATTACTTTCAAATCTGAAGATTAAGTTTACATTAAGTACCTAACATGATGTTTAATCCCCTGGTATGGCTTCTAGGTTTCATTTTGCAGCTAAGTTATGAGGCATGGACTTTACCCTACCCGCAGCTTTTATCAGAACAATTCTTTTCTTTGCACGAAGTTACTAAGCATATTGATCTTTTTTTAACATCCATAGGCAACATATTCCCATGCCCTTCTTATCCTTTGTCCTCTCTGTTATCCTTCAAGTATACCCCACCATTGAATCATGCCTTGTCTTTAAAGCAATCAGAAACAATTTCCCAATGAGCATAAGAGGATACAGAAAATCGTGGCTGTTGGAGTGAGTACTCACATTTCAATGCCTTTGGTTTCTCCTTGGAAATTTTCTTCACAATGGGGTTGGAAACATGTTTCGTTTGCCTGCCCCTTGCGATAGGATTTGCTAGAGACACCATCATTTTAACCTAAATGATCATATACCTAAGTTAAAGAAAATATTTTAGTATGTAAATTGACAACATACTGTTCAAACAATGTTAACCTTGGTGCTATCATCCTTCTCCTTATCTCTATTGACTGTCTCAATGCATGTAAGAGCAGCTTGGCGGCTTGAATAGTTGATAAATGCAAAATCTTTTCTCCTTGAAGCAGGTAGATCTTTCGCAAGGACAACATTCTCAATTTTACCAAATCTTTTGAAGTATTCTTTCACGTTCTCTTCATCCCACGAGGAAGGTAGATATTCAGCATAAACAGTTTTCACCTAAATGGAGGCAAAGTGTGTCCGCCATAGTTTAGATATAGCCAACAAGTAAAATTCAGTTTTATGAAAACCACTGGTCTTTAACTTTGGAAAAAAAATAATACGAAACCAATATTATGTTAAGTAAATTACTAAATATAAAGAGGATGTATAACTAGAAAAAGTGAAGCATTTAAGTTTATAATGAAGTTTGCAACTAAACAAGGCACAGTATTTGTTGAAAGTTTCCATGTTTTAAATAACTAGGAAAAGCTGTAACAAGCAGTGTACTAAAATGCGCCAAAATGCGCCGCCTAGGCGCGATGCGTCGAATTCGTGATATGCGCGTAAAAATGCGGTCAAAATTTTTTGTTGACCGCCTAGGCGGCGCAGTGTGGGATTAGGCACGCCTTATGCGCCTGTTTGAAATCCCTTTTTTTGGGTGAAAAACTCTTTCTACTACAGTCTCGGCAGACAACAAGGACAAAAGTTAAAAATTGTGTCAGAATGCCACAATTGAAAATGTATCAAAGGGAAATGCAGTGTCAAAAATCGTGTAAGACCTTCCGGTTTTGCCCACCTATTGTAATTGAATACTACTCTACCTAACACAATATTGAAGGGCAATATTGGAATAAAAAATTTAAATGGATAAAAAATGTCAATTCTAGCAAGTGGGAAGGAACAATGTCAGACCAAAATTGATAGATTGGGTAGCTGGGTCCCACGGCTTGTGAAAATGGACCATAGCAGAATGAGTTTTTCACCATAAGAACGGGTTTCAAACAAAGAATCAAAGTTTAGAATTGGTTCCTCAATTAATTTAATTGTGCAAATCCTCTACTTAATATCCAATCCATTAACAGTATAATTAATACATAATAGTAAATGTGTATGTTTATTTTTATATACAAAAATTGTTTTTAAATATACAAATCTATTTATTATTCGCCTTATGCGCCTGTTTGAAATCCCTTTTTTTGGGTGAAAAACTCTTCCTACTACAGTCTCGGCAAACAACAAGGACAAAAGTTAAAAATTGTGTCAGAATGCCACAATTGAAAATGTATCAAAGGGAAATGCAGTGTCAAAAATCGTGTAAGACCTTCCGGTTTTGCCCACCTATTGTAATTGAATACTATTCTACCTAACACAATATTGAAGGGCAATATTGGAATAAAAAATTTAAATGGATAAAAAATGTCAATTCTAGCAAGTGGGAAGGAACAAAGTCAGACCAAAATTGATAGATTGGGTAGCTGGGTCCCACGGCTTGTGAAAATGTACTATAGCAGAATGAGTTTTTCACCGTAAGAACGGGTTTCAAACAAAGAATCAAAGTTTAGAATTGGTTCCTCAATTAATTTAATTGTGCAAATCCTCTACTTAATGTCCAATCCATTAACAGTATAATTAATACATAATAGTAAATGTGTATGTTTATTTTTATATACAAAAATTGTTTTTAAATATACAAATCTATTTATTATTTTAATATAAAAATTTATTTATTATACTTAAAATAATATTAAAAGTACGAAACGCATTCTGACGCCTATTCTCCGCATTGACACGCTAAAACTTGTGATTCTTGATTCTCGACCTCGATGCATCGTACCGCATTACGCCTTTTAGAACACTAGTAACAAGTGTATACTCTACTGTAAATAATTCCTGATTTTCAAAGATGAATATATGGTATTATTTTTTATTCTCCTAGATTAGCGCTGATTTGATTTACCTGGATTATAGTTTACTAAATTTATGCTCATTGTATCTTTTCAATATCAATAAAGTTCACATTTCCCACCATGGATACTAAAATGTAGCGACTCAGATTGCAGCAGTGTGATTCCACAAAACTGACCTTTAAAATTTCTTCTTCAGCAGGCTCGTTTAATGGCTGTGCCCATTCAACTTTTATCTTCAGGTCTTTTCCAAAAATATCCTTCTTTTGGAGTTTATGAAAAGCAATTTGAGCATCTTTAGGTCTTTCAAACTCAACGAAGGCAAACCCACGATTTTTCTCGATGTTATTAGGATCAGCCTTAATGGTAACTTCATCTATTTTCTCAATGCCAGCTTTCTCTAGCAGTTTCACAATCTGTGCAAAGAAAACCATTCAGAATCACCACTCACCTGAAGAATGTGTTGGACAAAATAAGCACAAAACACAAAGGCTTACATCATCAATCTTCCATGTTTTGTTTATATTACCAAGAAATATTGTGTCGTTGCCCTCAACAGGTGCTGCTCCACATTGCTTCCCACATATCTAAGTTTGAATTACAGAAACATAAAAGTATAATAATTAGCCCGCAGAACATATTAGAGTTTTAGAGTAGAACAGTAATGAGAGAGATAAAGAAAAGAGAGGTGCTTGTGGAGCATGCATTGTGTCAATTTTTACGAGGCTTTTGTGGTCTTGAGTGTATTGTGGTTGCCAAGGATTTAAGATGATGAGTCGGAGTGTCAAAAAAAGGATTCATACAACCAGCCCCAAATTACTTTGGAAAAGAAGGCTTAGTTTGTTGTATTAATCAAACATCTCCATCCAAACCAAGGGAGCCTGGAAAGTAGAACGTGAAAAATCACGGTCATTGACATTGAAGTGTAGGCTGTTTTGGAATGCTTATTTATGTAAAATACATTTACCGGGAACATAAGTATTCTTATTTTATGCATGGAAGTCATATTCTATCTTCCTGATTTGTGGTTCTGAAAAACAGAGATACCACCAGTATCTTTATTTTTTGAGAGTAAAATTTGGGACAATTTATAACCAAATTGTGCAGCTTACTATCAATGATAATTTTAATTGTGAAAATATAAGACAGATATTTATATATTGCTCATCATAGCAATTATATGCCAGGTAACGGAATAGTACACCAGCATTTCTCTCCAAACTGACAAAACAAATACTGTTGGACCATTGCACTCACTGGAATAAATGGACTACTTGTAAATTATAAGTTGAATTGATAAATAAGTTACATTCAATCTGGTGATTTTCATTAGATTTGTGTGCTTACCATACATGCAACATCAGCATGCACATCCACATATGCAGGTATTTATGTTTGTTTCCAAAGCTTCTACTCATTGCTGCCACGTGGTTCACACTTTGTCCTATTCTTTTGCTTGTTTGAGACAATCCAATCCAAACAAGTAAAGGAAAAATCATACAGCAAGGAAAGATTTCATGTGTTGTGAATTGAGCACGACGCCATTAAAATAACTTCCTTTTTGTATATAACTACCTTTTTAACCGATTAATTACTGCTGTAAGTTTACAATGAAAATTATCAAATATTGATGTTATAGTTATCAGCGCTTTCTCCCAAAATTGGATGAATGGCTAGAATGAATTAAATAAGTAACGCCGATCTATGCCAACAAGTGTAGGTGACACTAAGATTAATTAAGGGATGAACGACTTAGATACTTGTAGAATGTCTTTTAAACCTAAATAAGCTCCAATTCACAAAAGTGAAGTGATCCAGTATATGAAGTAAAGAATAATGGACCAAAATTATCAAATTTTGACATAGTTGCAACCATACTGAGACTTTGACCGTGTTTTGTACATTTGGTCTCTCGCAGATGAGAGTTAAATATAACATTAATAGATCAACTTATTTAATATATAGGCCACAAGTTGCATAGCAAACTAGCAAGACATCAAAATTATACAACCGGTAAGGCACTACAGACTTTGTGCTATTTAGATTTACTTTAAAAGGGCAACCAGACTAGAAAGTTACCTCAACTTTGG
The DNA here is from genome assembly GCA_903798405.1 of Fraxinus platypoda. Classification (NCBI taxonomy): domain Eukaryota; kingdom Viridiplantae; phylum Streptophyta; class Magnoliopsida; order Lamiales; family Oleaceae; genus Fraxinus; species Fraxinus platypoda. The sequence goes on along the minus strand of CAIGRT010169847.1, from coordinate 7,136 downwards.
AATAGTTGGTTAATGCGTTCTTAGCATCAGCTGCTGTAGCAAACTGCACAAAGGCAAACCCTTTATTCTTTCCCGTCTTCTTGTTCATTGTCAACCTCACTTCCACAATTTCCCCTGCCTCTTCAAACACTTTCTTGATATCATCCTCCGTTGTGTCCTTGTCCAACCCACCAACAAAAATTTCCGTTTGGCGCCTCTTTTTCCTCTCCAATGCTTCCAATTCGCCACTCAGCAAAAATCCTTCATTCAACCCAGCCCTATTATCCTCCAACATTTCCTTTCCTCCCTCTTCGCCATTGCCCTTTTCACTTCCAGTTTCTCCCACTGGACTTGCATTTTGATCCATCTCCAAAGCCATACTTCCAATTTCACCCACTGGATCCATATTTTGATCCTCAACCAACCCCACATTCTCATTTTCATCTGTACCCACATTTTGATTTTCCAAGGGTAAATCTTTTGATAATTTCTTAGCTACAGTACCCTCCACGCCCTTCGTTGTTTCACTCTTCAGGGTAACTTCAGCAGCACCAACCTTTTCGACTTCCGTCAGATCAGAAATGATCGCATTCGAGTCTCTTCTGTCTAGTTCGGCAACAGTGTCATCATTTATCTTCGACTGGTCAGTTTCCCTAGAATCAATGCCACTTAGATCATTACCCTTCCCAACCTCCATTGGTACTGTAACACATGTACATGTTTCAATGTTCAATTTTTCTGTAACTTCATTCGTTGAATTTGATTTTTCCTTCACCTCATTAGCAAGATTAGATTGGTCTATTGCTCCATTTTCCATCATATCATCTACAAGATTATAATTCTCCATTACCACATTTACCGTATTTGATTTTTCCGTTGCCTCACTCAAATTCAAGCCATTTTCCACTTTCTTCACTGATCCCTGGTTTTCTGAACTCTCAACCAAAACCCTCTTGGGAACTCTCCTCTTAATTATTTTCTTCACAATCCTCACTGTCTTCTTCACTATCTTCCTCTTCCCATTTCCAGGACCTGCTGTACCACCAGTCACCCCATTATCGGACCTAGCTTCGGACTCAACCGAATTTTCCTGCACGGGGGAGTTCAATACCAAAGCACCAGGTACAAACGAACCAGATTGAAGATCATCTCGGCCCTCCACCGTGGTTTCAGTTTCTGAATGACTGGGTTTTTCGAGCCCAACAGCTTCGGTAGATTTTCCAGCGTCAGCATTGCTGCTGTCTTTTTTACCATCTGCATCAGACTCCATCAATCTAGCACAACTAATTAGGGTTTTTTCTGAATTTAATTGTTGAGGCTGAGGAACAATGGTTTCATGTAAAGGATTTTGCGAGTCATTTCTAGTAGTTGGTAAATTAGTGGGTCGGGCTTTATATGTGCTTTCTAAGGAGGTGGGACTGGTAGTAGGCGGTGTCGGAGTGACGGGTCGGTGGCAGCGGGGTAGGTGGAATTTGGTTCGCGAGAGGCACCAGGAGTGGATTTTCCTGTGTCACTCTGTTAATCTTCTCGTACAAATTGAAGGAATATTTCAACTGAATATTTTTTTTACTTTCTTTTTTTTGCTCTGTCTGAATTTTTCGTCCAATTTCTGCTATTTTTTTTCCTTTTTTCTTTTAGCACTTAATTAGTACAAATTTTGAAGAGAGTTCTTTTTCGAAATTTCACTCAACTTTACATGTACACGATAAGCATGAAAGATCTATGATTATAATAATGTCGTATAGGAGTAAAATAGCTGGGAATGCACTCCTTTCCTTCAAGAGGATTCGAGGTTGTGCCAGAGTTATTTGCTTTGTATAAAATCAAATCACCTACTCCATCGAGGATTGTTTCACTTTCTATCTTGAATGAATTGATATTTATGGAAAGTTGTTCGTTTGGGATTTTTATATTTAGAAATATTGGACAAACTATTCCGACTTTTAACCATTGAAACTAATGGAACCCTAAATTCACTCGCATTGTTTAAACTCTTCTTCCATCAAAGCCCTTGAATCAATGATTCCAGTGATAGATACCTAGTCATTGCTTTATTTAAACAGCTAAGATAAGGTCTAATATTGTCTCTTTTTTTCTGCATCATCATTCCCCCTTCAATCTGGTTACTTCAATTTTGAATGGTATGGAAAGAGCTTTCCTAGTTAATTCAAATTAATGTGTAAGAACTTGCCTTTATCGAACTTAATGTCTAACATTCCATGACTTAAATGATCATGAAATCTGCATGGAAAGAGAAATTAGGGACAAAACTAGAACCTCTATACCAAACCAATGAGAACGGACTTGAAAAAGAATTTGAACAAGAAGAAGACTACTATCGATCAGGACAATACATTATAATGAACTACAATAGCTCATAGACTTACGTAGGAGTAAAATAGTCTAGTATACTAGAATTAGTTACTTTAATTCAACCACTTATTTAATTGTCCAATTGATTATACTCGCATGATGCTCGAGAGTGGTGTAAATAGCTCGATTTGATCTGATAAATAAATTAGGTAGTGGGCATGTGATAGCCTCTTAAAGGTTGATATGCGCAATGGCATGGGCACGCCTTGCTCTCATGCCAGAATTTTGCGCGAAGCAAGGAAAATGTGGGTTTCAATTGTGGACGTGATGCTTCAATTTGACAAGTGTCAAAGTGTTTGTGGATTGGCAGAAATTAGCAAGGCATGGACGGATCTAGCTTGCTGTTAGTGTGCTCTAATCCACAAATTTGGGTGTCCAAATTAAGCACACGTTTGACACATGTGTTGGGCAGTTTTCGTGATCTATATAGCTGGAAAGTATGGACAGTTGCTGGAAAATGTTGTGGGAAGTAGTTTCTAGCAGTTCTAATCCTACTGGGTAGGTTTATCCCTTTAGCAATTAAGAGTGTTAACTACACACAAATTTTGGCTTATATATTTTGAATGTTGGATTGATGAGACACGGAGAGGGTTGTAGTGTTCCTTCAGTATTCCTTCGTGATCTTGTATTATTATGGAGTAATAAAGAAGTTAGGTGTTTACCCGTAAATTCTGTGTTCCTTTACATTGCTATCTTTATCTTTCTTCGTGTGCATTGTGCAAATTTGTGGGCTGATTGAGTGGAACCTTAGTGTCGTCATAGGCGAAAATTTGGCTAAGTATTTTACCAAGAATTTGTCCCTCTGATAATTGGTATCAGAACTCCCAGGTTGCAGTTACTGGGTTTCGTTTGCAGGCATGGCTGCAAGTCAGAATCTTAAGAATCAGGTTGCTGCGTTGGAGGATTTTGTTGTTGCTCCTATGACGTATAGTGCAATCAGTTTGGCTGCACAAATTCATGCACATACTAATGTACACATAGAATTGAGGGCTCAATTCAAAGAGTATGCCAGCGGGGTAGACGAAAGACAATCGTTGTTCATGAAAGATCTGTTGGATCTTGTTGATAACACAAATGCTCAGTTTGATACCCTTGAGAGTAAAATTTCCTTGTTGAAATTGGCCCTAAATAGTACTACTGTGTGGGATGCAGTAGGTACTTCAAAAATTCGTGTCCCTAAACCAAAGCAGTTCGACGGTGCTCGTAATGCCAAAGACCTAGAGAACTTCATATAGGATAAGGAGTACTTCAAAGATGCTCGTATTCCAGAGGATGAGCGGGTAAATATCAGTTCAATGTATCTTTTGGGTGATGCAAAGTTGTGGTGGCGAACTCGGGTGAAGGATGACGAAGCTACATGCCGTTTACCAGTTGTTACTTGGGAAATGTTGCAGAATAAATTGAAGGATCAATTCTTGCCTTGCACTATGGCTTGGATTGCAAGGGAATCTCTCAAAAAGTTAAGACAATCGGGCAATGTTCAGAAATACGTGAAGGAATTGAGTAGTCTTATGCTGGATATTCAAAATATGTCCGAGGAGAATAAGCTTTTTAACTTTATGTCGGGATTACAAAGTTGGGTATATATAGAATTGCAGAGGCAATGATCAAATGACCTTCCTTCGACAATGGCTGTAGTAGATTATCTTGTTGACTACAAAATGGGCAGTAACTCTTCTGTTAAGAGGAAGAGCAATGAGAAGAAGGCTGGCACATCAAAAGATTGGAAGAAATGGGATAAGAAGAAAAAATTCGAGGGCCCTAAATCGAAAGATGGTGATCAATCCCAACTCAAGTCAAAGAGTTTCAGTGGATGCTTCATTTGCAACGGTCAGCATTGTGTAAATGACTGTCCAAAGAGGGGGGAAATTGAATGCCTTAAGGCTGGAAGGCAGTGATGATAACTCGGAGGATGCCCCATTTAGAGTTAATCCGTTACAACTCGTGAATGCCATCACTACACTGCAACGTGGCTTGATGTATGTTTGGGTTACTGCTGATGGTAGACGCGTGTGCTACCAACAACTTTGTAAGTTCGAGGAAAGTTGAAAAGCTAGGTTTAAGCATGACTCTAGTAACTACGAAAATTAAGGCTGTGAATTCTACAACACAGCCTCTGAGGGGATCTACTGAAATCACTCTTCGTGTTGGCGAATAGGAGGGAAAGCACAATCTGATGACTATTCCCTTGGATGATTTTGATTTGATCTTTGGTATCGAATTCTTTGTCAAGGCAAAGGCGTTAGTGGTGCCACATCTGAATCGGTTATACATTGCAGATGAAGGGAGTCTGTATTTTTTGTCAGCGAGATATCTTGACAAGAATAAGGGAAAGTAGATTTAGGATAAAATACAATCTGCAAAACAGCTTAAGGCGGCTATGAGGAAATGGGAGATGACTTTTGCAGCTTTGGTATAAATTAAAGAGGATCAGGTTGTGGAGGTACCTGATCAGGTTGCAAGTGTCTTGGATGAGTTCGTCGATGTGATAAGCCCAGAACTTCTAAGAACTCTCCTACCTCGTCGTGCTGTTGATCACAAAATTGAACTCGAACCAGGTCCGAAAGCTCCTGCACAGGCCCTATATCGAATGGCACCGTCTGAATTGGCGGAGTCGAGGAGGCAACTTGAAGATTTACTTGATGCGGGTTTCATTCAGTCTTCAAAAGCTCCCTACGGTGCCCCAGTTTTATTTCAGATAAAGAATGATGGTTCCATGAGGATGTGTGTGGATTATCGTGTACTGAATAAGGTGACGGTGAAGAAAAAATATTCGATGCCTAATGTTGCTGATTTGTTTGATCAATTGGCGAAGGCTTCATTCTTTACCAAGCTAGATTTGAGATCGTGCTATTGGCAAGTAAGAATAGTTGAAGGGGATGAATCAAAGACTGCATGCGTAACTAGGCATGCTTCTTATGAATTTCCAGTTATGCCCTTCGGTCTTACGAATGCACCTGCTACTTTTTGCAATTTGATGAATGTTGTATTGTACGTGTTTTTGGATAATTTTGTAATGGTATACTTGGATGATATTGTGANGGATAATTTTGTAATGGTATACTTGGATGATATTGTGATATATAGTAGATCACTGGGTGATCATGTTTTCCACTTAAGAAATGTGTTTTTACGGCTTAGAGAACATCAATTATATGTCAAGAATGAGAAATACAAATTTTGTCGTTCAAATGTGATGTTTTTGGGACATTTGGTTAGTCAAGGAAAAATCAAAATGGATGGAACGAAGGTGAAGGCTATCATGGAGTGGCCAAGTCCATCCAAGGTTGTTGAATTACTTTCTTTCCTTGGATTAGTAAACTACTATCGAGGTTTCATTCAAAGTTATTCCAAGAAAGTGAACGCCTTGACGGATTTACTGAGAAAGGATCGGAAATGGGAATGGACTGATGAGTACCAACGAGCTTTTGAGAAGTTAAAATAGGTTGTTTCAACTGAACCAGTGTTCCAGTTGCCTGACTTTGAGAAGCCGTTTGAAGTACTCATTGATGCATCTGGCCGTGCTATTGAAGGTGTATTAGTAGAAGAAGGCCATCCGATAACTTATGAAAGTCGAAAATTTAAAGAGACAGAACAAAGATATTTAACTCATGAGAAAGAGATGAAGGCGGTTGTTCATTGTCTTGAAACTTGGCGCCATTATTTGTTAGGAACGAAATTCATTGTTCTAACGGATAATGTAGCCAACATATACTTTCGGTCCCAAAAGAAGCTGTCGGCAAAACAAGTGAGATGACAGGAATTTTTGGCTGAGTTTGATTTTGTGTGGGTTCATAAACCAGGCAAGCGAAATAAAGTTGCTGATACATTGAGTCGGAAATCCGTGAAAGCTTATGTATCGGCTTTGATGACAGTCGAATATGATTTTCTTGACAAAATCAAACAGCGGACTAAAAAAGATGTTGCTTATACCAAGTTGTTGTGGAAAATTAAAGATGGCTTGGTAAGACGGTATTGGATTGAAGACGGTTTGATCTATGCCAAAGGAAACAGATTATATGTGCCTTCAGGTGGGGGACTGAGGCAATTACTGTTGAAGAAAACTCATGGTCCACATGGACGTGCCATCTGAGCACTGAAAGGATGTTAGCTTTGCTCTCGAAATCGTATTACTAGCCAAAGATAGGTGACAAGGTAGAGGCATATGTGAAATCTTGTTTGGTGTGCCAGCAGGATAAAACGAAAAGGAGGAAAGAGGCAAGTTTGCTCCAGTCGTTGCCAGTTCCAGAACAGCATTGGCAGTCGATTTATATGGATTTCATTTTAGGTTTCTCGAAGGTTTATTGGTTTAAGTCCATTATGGTGGTGGTGAAGGACATGTTTTCAAAATATTCGATTTTTATTCCAGCTACAGATGAGTGTACAACGGACGTTGCTTTTGAATTATTTTTCAAGAATGTTGTGAAGTACTTTGACACATGTGTTGGGCAGTTTTCGTGGTCCATACAGATGGAAAGTAAGGAAATGTTGTGGGAAGCAGTTTCTGGCAGTTCTAATCCTATGGGTAGGTTTATCCTATTTGGCAGTTAAGGGTGTTAACTGCACACAAATTTTGGCTTATATATTTTGAAGGTTGGATTGATGAGACACAGAGAGAGTTGTAGTGTTCTTTCAGTATTTCTTCGTGTTCTTGTATTATTGTGGAGTAATAAACAAGTTGGTATTAACCCGTAAATGCTATGTTCTTTTACATCGCTGCCTTTATCTTTCTTCGTGTACATTGTGTAAATTCGTCGGCTGTGTACGATGGATTTCGCGTATTA
>CAIGRT010169820.1:0-13800 GCA_903798405.1 Fraxinus platypoda | reverse complement strand
TTAATTGGGTTGAATAAAATTTAAATTTAAATTTTTTTTTTTTTTGTAATAGGTTTGGTGGTTTGCAAAAATTAAAACCTAAATCAAACCACTTCAAATCGGTTTGGTTCGGTTCAAAACCAAAACGTTGACGGATCCACGAGGATCCAAACCAACGGTTTCAAAAAACGGTTTCGATTCGATTTGACGGTTTCGTTGTTCAGCCCTATCACACCTTTTCAAATTTTAGCCCTTTGGTTTCCTCTTTTTGCCTTTAAATAACTCATATCCTTAGCTAAAAAGGACTATTTTTCTCTTTATCTTTTTTACTTCCTTTACCTTCTCCTAACCTTCTAGCAAAAATAACGTGAACTCCAATGACATTTTCAACATCCTGGTTATTTTCCCATCTTTACAAATTATTGGATCTTAGAAATCTTCGTACCTCACTCTCTTCCATGCATGAAAGTAATCTTAAATTGCTCCTCTGGGTTCTCAGGCACCAGATTCATGGAGTATCCAGCGCCCTCATTTAGTCATATTCTCAAACCCCCATCTTAAAATCTCGCAATAAGCCTCTTATAATCGCTCTTCTTCTTTAATAGGGTCGGGTCAGAGTCATGATGTTATATCACAAAAGACTTACTCCACGTCACACTTCAAAAGTAGTTTTTTTGCGATCACCAGCCACCGCAATGCCTTTGCTTTTGTGGTGGCAATGCCTCGATGTGATTGTATTTGTTGATGTGGTGTTTGACCGTTATTAGAGATGGGATGGATTGGGTTGGGTGGAGTGGGGTGGGGTGGGTAAGGGACTTTAGTTGGAGAATACGAGTTTTTCCAAAAAAATTCTTATGTGTTAATATGCATTTAATTTTTTGAAGTGAAATTTATATTTACTTTTTGAAAAGATATAAGACTCCACTTGTAATTTTTCCTTATTTTTTGTTGTTTTCCTACCTTCTTATATTTTTGTTTATTTCAAAAAGAAGGTCAAATTTGTCATTTAGTGGCCAAAATGGAGCGAATGATGAGTTTTGATACATAATTGAAAGGTTGGGGATGAATCATGTTACAAAAATGTTGAGTGTAAATTTATTACATTGCATAAAGTTGGGGATGAAAAGTGCAAATTTCCCTCACTTTTATGTAAATAGTGGTAAGACAAAATTACCCTTATCAAATAAGGCACGTGTTACACACTCATTCAACAGAGAAATTGTGAAAGAATCCGTTAGAAAGAACCAACAGTGCAGCCAAAGTTGAAATAATGACTTTTTCTTTTTTTTTTTCCAAGAAAGAAAGGACAGGACATTTTTTGCAGAATCCCGTAAGTTGGGGACCATTTTTCAAATAAGACTTTATACATTTCATTTCCAATGTGTTACAGTAAAGTCACATTACATATTGATGTACCCTCATCTATTCCCAGTTGTTGAGAATTGGCTCATAACCAGCTAGAATTGCATCTAAGTATATGCAAGAAATTGGCTTATAGAGACCTAGAATGCATTTGATGTTGAGCAGCAAAGGTTGACAATCAACCGTGTCATTTGGGATATATAGGAATAATATCATTTCATGATTTGAAGACTTTTGTTAGCTCATGCAGTCTTTTGCTAACTTTTGTTAATTTTGGTAAAATTTGCATCCTCAAATTGTGCACATTGTTGGACACTCTTGACTACAAATAGAGATGCTTTCCCATCGAAAAAAAAAATCACGAAAGAGAGAAAATTCTAAGCCTAGTATTAAAGAGTTCTCTTTGTAGTTTTTTTAAAAGTAAAAATAGTTTTGAGTTTGATAAAGCTTAGTGAGTGTTCATGGATTGTAATTGGGGATTTTTGGGTGTGAGAACTAGTGTATGATTGTAATAATTTTTCATCTACTAGAATATATATGTATTTAATGGTTAGTGATTTTTCTTCAGTGTTGGGGTTATGAAGTTTTCTTGAAGGAGAATCATGGGGATAAATTTGAAAATAAGTCGAATTATCCTAACAATTGGTAACAGAGAGCAAAGTCTTTCAATGTGGTGGAATTTGAAGTGGTAACACTATACGCTTGTTATAGATTTAGTAGGGTTCAAATGATGTCATACTGTACATGCATGGGCGGACGCAGGGTGGCATGGGGTCACATGACCCCCAAACTTTGCTCCCCCTTTTTTCACCATTAAATTTTCTATGTTTTTGTTTCAATTTTCGAAGTCATTATGGGATGTGAAACAAAATCAAAATATTGCATTCTTAATATCATTTCGAAGTGTTCACGGTCTAGTTTTTTACGTTGTTAATGGCGTACGAAATGATCAATCGTAGCAAATGTTACGATTTTTTAAAGTAGACCGTTCAAAATTAGTATTTCAAAAATTTCGATAACATGCTAACTTTAAAAATTCTCCGAAGATCGTACACTAATCAAATCTACAAATTGCTTATGTCATCTCAAAACTTATTCCGAGAACTACATTATAGGCATATCGAATAGTCCAAACAGATATCGAAAATAGTTAAAGATGCGTTAAACGTGAGTATTAAAGAAAGACGTCTAATCGCATTTTCTTTAAAAAAATTCAATTATTTTATTAACATTTATTATTTTTACGATACAAATTTNAAAATACGTTAAACGTGAGCCTTTAAAAAGACTTCTAGCTCGCATTTTTTTTAAAAAAAAAAATTCAATTATTTCATTAACATTTATTCTTTTTGCAATACAAATTTTTCAATGTAATTTTCATCATTTTATTAGGAAATAAAATTTCGAAATTTTACATCCGAAAAAGTCATATCCCATGTAAATTTTTAGATGCAAAATTACATGGGGTATGATTTATTTGGATGTAAATTTTCGATTGTAAAATTTCTTCCAACTTCTTCGCAAATTCGATTGTGTCCCCTGACTTTAAACTTCTACATCCGTCCCTGTGTACATGTAATGCATAAATGTACGTAGAGGTGATAAATATTTGTTGGCAGTTAGGTCTTACCAAAAGGTTAACTGCATTCATAACGCTCCACCTTAAATTTAGAATTTGTCCTGATCTTCAAAGTTCAATGCAATGTCTCAAGATTTGATGCTTGAACTGTGAAACCAACTCGTAAGAAAAATTACAAAAATGCACGACAAAAAATAATAAACCAAAATAAAACAAAAACTTAATATGATTCAACAAACTTGTAGACAGCAAAAAATATTTGATGATCAAATTCGATCAATTGATTCTTCGCAAAACCAAAATAAAACACAAATTAATATGATTCAACAAATTTGTGGACAACTAAAAATATTTGGTGATCAAATTCGATGATCAATTGATTCTTCGCAACCTTTCTTCATTTATTTTATTTATCTCACTAGTGGAGGCGGGTGAAGGGTCCAAAAGACACGTAGCCAAAGACGAAAAAAAAAGGAGAGTTACATTTTCCTTCTTTTTCATCAATGAGCATGTTTTGGAGTTGTTTATTATAAATTATTTAAATTATAAATAGATAGAAATTAATAATATATAAATGTGTAATATTTTTAAATCTCCCAAAATATACGAATAAAAAGTGATTTGAACATTTCTAAACAATTTATAAATATGTGCACTCTTAGATTTTTATGAAATTCTCTGAATAGTTCTATGATCGTGCGCACCTTAAGCTTTTCCCTTTGGCTTCGCTTTATCTAAAGCACATGCCTATGCTTAAATTATTATAGCTTTTCTAAACTGAAATAGACCTTTTGTTGAGCACTGGGGTCAGCGTTTTTGGCACTTTTTTTTTTTTAAAATCTCTCTGGCTATGATGTTTTGCAGGTATTTGCATGAATTCATAATTTTGATAGAGGTTCCAGGTAACATATTTGTGTGTGTATGTGTTTTTTTTTTCACAAATTTTCATTTCTTGCAAGCATAAAATACTCGAAATCATCCCATCTTGTGTAACATTAGTAGTTAGTACCACCGAGTTGGAGCGACGATGTACTAATTTTTTAGGGAAGTAAATTGGATGACGTGCTTTCGAGTGCTATGATAAGAGGTGTTGTAACCTAACATATTAAGATTCCATCCTTTAAAAGTTTAGTCCCGTAATTATCTCCGGTTCATGTATTTATATACAGAGCTCACTTATTTACTGGATATTAACTAAAAATGAACATCTTAACTTGTCAAGTGCTAAGGAATAGGTTTAAAGAAAGCGAGACTAACCATATAAATTAGATTGCACGTGCTATATATCTTACCCTTGAAACACCTCGACGCATTGCGAAATAGGGAATTCAAACGAAAATTTTAAAAATATGAAATTTTGAAATCCACCAAATTATGAAAAAATAAACTCATGAATTTTATTAATTGAAGACGATGAAAAACAATGAATTAACTATTTATTTGTAAGGGTTTACAAAAAAACCTAGTTTAAATAAACTAAAATTCAAAATAAATTCAATAACAAAAATAGCACTAAGCCCTTGTTCGAGTCAAATTAAAATTTTCATTTTCATTCTTTTACTCATTTTCAACCACGCGTTCTTCAATAAAATAATATTTTCTATCACTTCAATAACTTTTTCTTCTCTTTCAACTACACATTCTCCATCAATCTACTATTCTAAAATAATGTGGCTCAAACACATCCTAAAACTTTAAATGCAGTTTTCGAGTCCTAAATGAATTCGGATGACCAAAATCTATCGTATGTCACAAGACTGTGAGTTCTACTAATCTCGTCGTTCTCTTTTCGGAATAGTATTATGGGTCCAAATCGGAGTTCGACTACCATATCTGCACTATTTCTTTTTCGATTCAATTCTTCTTCAGTTCATTCAACCATTTATTTTACATCACACCTACGTACCAAATAATACTAATAACAACAACAATAATAAAGAAAACGAAAGAAAATAGATATGGCTTTCATTTTCGAATCATGCTATAGGGCCAGACAAATTTGACAAAAAAATTATATTTTCCCCCATGTGCAGAAATATTCCCACATAAATTCACCAGAAAACTCACAATGAGTGGACCCCACTGTGTATTTAAAAAAAATTCAGCTAGACCCACGTGTGTGTGTTCTAGTGAAATTCTGTGACTTTTGCTTCTGTACGCAACAAAGCTCAAAAAATTAATATAATATCACATGATATTTTATCATCGAATTATTTAAAATATAATCAATTTTTTCATCCAATCATCTACAGTCGACATGTCATTTGTCATTGCATTTTCAATTATTTCTTACAAATGACAATCCTTTATTTCCAGCTTCATAGTACAGATTGTCATGTCGAGAATATAAGAGTGGGGAGCAGGGCGCCATCCTTGGTACAACAATGTCATAATTTCCTCCAGCAGCGCAGCATGGCCCCCTGTACGGACAACACTTTCATTTTAAATTTTTAATCGTTAACTAATATTTATAGTGGAGTAATTGTTATTATGTGAAAAGTGCCGACCACTATAAACACATACTATTTTCATGTTCCTTTTTTTTTTCTTTGACAAAACTATATTTTAAAATAGTAATTTGATGAAAAATTTGTGGTTAAAATTTTTTTAAATTTGTGTGTAATATTATTTTATGAAAGAACATGTGATTGAAAATAAGAAATAAAAATATATTTTGAAAATAATGAGAATCAAATAAGGGCTAAATGTTAATTTCTACCATTTTTTAATCACGCACTCTCGTCTGATCTCACTTTTTAAAATATATCCTTGCAATAATATGCGTAACTTAATTATTATACAAGTTCGTTGTTCCATATTAGAATGTCAATTGTTATGTCTTGATAAACTGTTTATCTGTTTCATCTTTAATGATGAGCAAATAGTAACTTATTTGAACACATTAAACTTAAAATTTTAGAAATAAATCAAATTTTCATTTGAAGTTTAATGAACTCAAATATAATATTGAATCTTGAGGTTTAGAAAAAGTTTCATCATTGAAAATTTAAAAGTCTTCCAACTTGAGGCCTCAAACTTTGTCATTTCAATAGGCAATGGTCCCAACCTTACTAGAAAAATAATGTGCTCCACGAATAGTACAACCTTCTTTATTGAACTATTATTTAGTTATTACGAATTAAGAATTTCACAAGTGCAATTCATTTGTTTCATCATCTAAAATTTCACAAGAAAAAAAAATCTAAATTAGTAGTTTCAACCATTATTTCAAGATAAAGTAGGGAGAAAAATAGTATGTGGTTTCTCCACCTTAAAAATAACAATTTTCTCCAATCCGTGAATTAAGATAAATATAAACACAGATAATTTGTGTTGGATCACCTCATTTAAAATTAAAGTATTAGATAATCTAATTTTTGTTTATTTAAATTTTATCTTCCAAGCTGGTTTATGAAAATCGCGACATATGATTATGTTCTATTACGTGCGACAATAATAATGAATTATTTGGAATCAACAAAGAGAGATCAAGAGCAAAAACATATGATTTAAGTGGTTCAACAGTAGGCTTACATCCACGTGAGTAAAGCAATTGTGATTTTATTATATGAACATAATAGGATTATAAATATACACACACACGTACTAACTCTACCCCTACAAGATATTAGAAAAATTCAAAAACACTTCTTTATTATATCGTAAGAGTGCTGCACCCGCACCCCAACCTATTAAACGTCTCCGACAAACTAATTGTAAATTACCAGCACTTTGACCTACTTTTCATTGTACATGTTTTCCACTATATATGAGTTAAATATTATGACAGATTAGTGTTAATAAATAAATTGAGGTAAAACTTGAATTTAAATTATCTTTTCAATACTCTAATACTATGTCAATGCATCTCAACTTTTAAACTCTCGAAGAGAACATATTTGCATATTTTAAATTTAATTTTTAACATCTAAGTTCAAGAACAACTGTTCAGGATACCTACACGAGTGGGGGTGGATTATGATGTGCGGGATGGGGTGATGTGGGTGTTCACCGAGTTGGTTGGGTGAACTCGGCCAGGGTAAATTAAATCTTTCTAATTTTTTTTATGTGAGTATTTAATTATTTTAAATGGGAATTTATTTGTACTTTTCGAAAAGTTATAAGAAATTATTTTAATTTTTCTTATTTTTTGTTGTTTTATAATTTTATTTATTTAAAAAAGACAAATCCATCGTGACCAATATGGAGGGATGATGTATTTACGAATTGAAATGTTGGAATGAATAATGCTAAAAAACGTTGAGGGTACATTTGTTACATTTTCAAACGTTGGAGAGAAAAGTGCAAATTTCGGTTTCGGTGAACCCCTTTCTCCTTTGACAGTTTGCGCAATTTGCAAACCAACTTTATTGATATTTTATCTGCCTTCTGATTTCAGATGCTTTCTACTTTCTATCTCTAGGGTTTCTCTTCTGCAGGTGGAGGTCCTAATCTCTTCCCTGAATTAGTAAATGTTACATCGTTAAATCTTTCTATTTTATGCAAAAAAACTGAACGATTCTTCTAACTGACTACCTCTTACTTTTCTATATACATATACTCTCTCCCTCTCTCTTGGATGTGATTACCATTTTTTTTTTAAGTTGTGGCATCAGATTCTGTATTGTACTTGAAGATATGCTTTGTTTCTTTTTTCCTTATTTCTATCGAAGACCAAAGTTCTTTGATTTCTTTCTCGTCCCTCGATCTCTGTATATTTCTTGAGTCATGATACTGACCAGATATACATATACGTTTCATCTGTTCCCCGCGAGTGTACTGTGAAAATGGTGAGGCAGAAGATTCAGATCAAGAAGATTGATAACTTAACGGCACGCCAAGTGACCTTTTCAAAGAGAAGAAGAGGGGTTTTTAAGAAGGCTCAAGAACTCTCCACTCTTTGTGATGCTGAGATTGCCCTAATTGTTTTTTCTGCCACCGGAAGACTCTTCCATTATTCTAGCTCAAGGTTCTCTAATTTCCTCTCTTCTCTCTTTTGAACACGCACAACGTGCTACTGGGGACGAAGCTTTGATGCTTTTGGCTTCTGAGTTTTCAATCACATAGCTAGATTTGTATTGAAAACTAAAGATATTAATGAGCTAAAACCACACTAAAAGTGACAAAGGTAGACCGTTCTTTAGAGCAGGTACGAATTAAATGGGCAGTAATGGCAATTAATAGGTAGAAAATCGTAGCTCGGATATGGATGCAAATAATCTAGAAGTAAGATACAAAGGTTCGATCAAAACTAGGGGCAAATGGTACACTGATATATATCACATGTTTTTCTCTTGTCAGTGTGCGTCTGTAACTATCTTTTAGTGAAGGTGGTGGGGGCAGGGGATGATGTAGAGTTGAAACAACAACAATCACGTGGGAAAATGTGAACACAAGGATGGCGCAAAATTAAAAGTATTCTCGTATCTCTTGGTGTTTTCAACATATATTTTATCATTAATAGCGTGTGAATGCTATTGAATATGTTCATTTTGAGAGTCGGGACTGTGGGCAGTACAAGTCACGAGTGCAATAGCGCCCTCGGTGCAATATTGTGGACTGTGGGCTTGGTTTCTGTGTTTTGTGTCTAAGGTTCATGCTTTGTACCATGTGTCTAAGTCTTTAGCTGCCTATGATTCCAGCTTGCACTACATTGGATTGGTTCAAAAATCCGTTTCTTTACTATTCAATCAGATATTATGTTTCACAGTTGCATTGGTCGCTTCTATTGCTTAAACAAGACATAGACCTATTGAAGTTTCTAACATCTACCTATGAAATGGAAAATCTTTATAAAACAATCTGCAAGTAGTAATCAACATCTATAAGGACACTTAATTAATTTATGTTATCTAATTGCTTAAATTGTTGACATCTAGGTGATGAGGTGCCAACTTAGTTGGGACATATATTGATTCCTATTCTTGACAATCTTATGCAAAAATAAGTGAAACTGCATCCATTTTCAATGAACCTTCTAGAATTTAATATGGTTGAATGTATTTACTAAAATGGAAAAAATAATGTCATGCTGTTGAGTTTCGTATTCGTTACAAAACATGTATTAAGTCATACCATTGAGTTGCCTGTTCGATACAAAACATGCATTCTATTTATAAAATGTTAGTTTAATTAGTTGAAAACATTGTTCCCCCATTTTCTGCAGCATGATGCAACTAATTGAAAGGCACAGAAGGCAATCAGAGAACTCAAACAAATTAGGACAACCATCTCTCCACCTTCAGGTGAGATCACGCCGAAATTATAGACTATTCGAATTTAGATTTGTCGTTTGTGTTTATACTTTATATACCGAAATTATGACAAGAAAATATTGAATAAGAATTCAGCATCTAATCAATTTTAACAATTACCATATGTTTAATTGTATTTACCCCCATATGGCCAATTAAATCTATGATGCAATTAGTCCCAATTAAATCTACAACCCAAGGAGAATGTTTTAAATTCACTTCTTAATGTCAAGGGATGACTATATGAAATTATGGCAATGATGCAAATGAAATATTTTGCACACTTAAACGGTCCGTTTGCAGGAGTAGGCCACGTGGTCAAATGCACTTCTTGAACATTTGGAAATTCCAAAATTTTGCAATGCAGTAACTTCCAATGTCTGGGTGAATTTTATGGGATACAATAGGATAGAAATGAAAAAAATTCTATTAGTTGCTCAAGTTTTTCAATATTTATAGAATCAAGATATATGGGATAATATCTATTCCATTGACGTATCAATTGAATCACTATTCCTAAAAAGTGTTGGATGAGCGACAATAGATTCGAGGATGAATCTTCTACAACCCAAGGAGAATGATGCAAGTGGATTTTGTTTAATATAATATCTTATTGTTTAATTTTTGTTATTGTTAATTAATTAATCTTTTATCATCTTATTCTGTCTAATAGGAACTATATTTTGATCAAAATAGATAAATTTTCTAGAGTTTGATTTGCTTTGAAAGTCTAGTTAAGCGTTTTGTTTGAGTTTTGTTGTAAGATGACTGGTTTTTATAATCTCATTTTTGTTATCATTTATATGTGCATCAAATTCTCATTAATAACCCAATTCTATATTTGAGAAACGTTATCAATTTTAGCCATGTAGTTTGTACCGGACAAAATAAAAATTATATATTAAATGGCTAGGGTTATTAAGAACTCGTTAGCAACTAGTTTTTAATTGCCTAATCTACTCTCAAACAAATAAATTTGTTAGCTTGAAATTTATCGAGTCTTGAATTTCACGCCTTTGGAGCTTGCTCTAAACTATAAAAGATTTTTTTCAACTTCAAAACCTTTTCTTATCCTTTCACAACATATCCATGAGGTTGTAGTATGTATACATCTTATTGCATAAATTCGTTGAAAAATATCGATGTAACAATCATTTCGTGAATATTCTAACCATTTTCTGCTGCCATGGAAACGATTTAACATTCATTTTGTGAATATTAAAATCATTTTCTGCTGCCATGGAAACAATAAGTTATATTATTTCGAAACAAGCTATTGGTGTAATTACTTCGTCACAAGTGACATCATGTTTTTGATTGTAGCCTTTAGCTATTAACCTTGCTTTGTAGTGCTTGATTTCACAATTTACATTGTTTTTTCCTTCAAAATCCATTTGACTCCAATAGGCTTTTGATCATCAGGTTGTGTGGCTAACTCCAAAGAATCATTCTTATTAATAGCTTCGATCTCTTCGTTTCAATAATTTCAAATAGCATCATTGAAATAAATAACCCTATGATCAACAAATAGACAAAATAAAGTTAAATCCTTAAAATGTTGAGACAACTCCTCGATATCATCATAAATATCCCGAAGACTTCTAAAACGATTTGATATTTTACTTGAGGACGATGAAGGTGAAGATATATCTTGACCGTATCTTGGAGATAGAGTTGGTGTTTGTCGAGGCGGAATCACATCACCTTGTTCTTCAAATCGTCTTTCTTTATCTTGTATCGCGTATGAAACAACCAGCTTAGCCGTTGACTTAACGGCAAAGAGAAAATCATTCCTCAATTTGTTGGGATGAGATCATTGATAATATGTCCCAATTTATGTACATTGATTTTGCTTTAGTACGGTATGGTAAGTCCTTGTTTGAGTGAAAGCTTCTAGAATGACATTCGTAGGGGGCGAGTAAAAAAAGAGTAATAATAACGCTATGTGGGCATCTGAGTTCGAAGAAGAATAAGTCATTTCAAGAAAGGGAAAAAACCAGATGGACCACAACTGATAAGAATCGACATATTCGTCATGGCAAGGAAAGAGCCAATCCTAATAATGCTTCAGCCTTTGATCAAGTGGTAAGTCTTTGAAGAAACTATAATTTTATTCTTGCTGATTTTGCCAATCCTAACATTTCTACTTTTGATCACCTTCTTATTTTTTGATCTTAAATCATAACCTATTAAGATATATTTTTCACTCTTAGTATCTAGTTTGATTCTTCTTTCTTTCGAAATATAAGATAAAGCAATGCTCTTGAAAACTAAAAAATGTAATATACTTTGCTTGAATTCATTCCATGCTTCTTGAGGAGTCATTTTACATACTTTGGTCGGACAAACTATTCAACAAATACACAGCACACCGAGCAGCCAATAACTTCTTTGGCATCTTCTTAGTTTTAAACTTACTTCGAGTAATTTTCATGACAGTCCTATTCTTTTCTTTGTTGTGCCATTTTGTTGAAATAGTCAAAGAATGATACATGCCATGATCTTAAAAAAAAATTCTTGTTGCTAATATATTCACCACCACGATATGAGCCTAATGTTTTGATCATATGAATACTTTGATTTTCCACCATCGCCTTGACCTTGAAAGCCTCAAGTGCATCGGACTTTTCTCCAATAAAATATACCAATATTTTGCGAGAACATTCATGAATAAATAACATGAAGTAATTACTCGTAACAAATGATGCAGGCTTGATCGATCTACAAAGATCCATATGCACTAATTCAAGTAGCCTCGATGCTCGAAAACTTGCTTCAGGAAAGCCTTTTTGATTGCTTTTCATAGACACTCTTTGTAAAGTTGATTTGGATGATGAATATATGATAGTCCCTTCACCATATCTCACTTCGTCATGATGTTTAGACTATCAAAATTTAGATAGTCAAGTCTTAAATGCCATAGATATGTTGAATATTTGACACATGCCTACGAACACTCCACTTTTCCACTTGGAATATTCGACAAGAATTTTTGGTTCTTTATGATTGGAATTCTAATAGTCAAGTTTTCATTGCAATCTCGTATTATAATTTGTTGAATTTTTATTAGATATCATATCCTTGGTCCAAAAATTAGCTCGAACTCAAAATGTCTTCATAAAAGGAATATAGTAAACAATGAAAATGTAGTTTTCTAGGTTCTTCATTTGGACGAGAATTTCACTTTTACCTTTGACTTGCACTTTTGAATCATATCCAAATGTACCATGGTCATTTAGTTCTTCAAGTTCCTTGGCAAATAGATTTGTCTCCACACACATGATTATTTGCCAAGGTATTTAAGTACTAAGAATTATTCCCTCCTTGTACTCTGTGTGCCAATAGTAAAGTTCCTTTTGCTTTGTCTTTATTTTCAACGTAGTTGGACTACTCTACGTTATTCGTGCACTCATATGCAAACTGACTAAATAAATATTGGACTACTCTTCATCTTCTTTGAGATTATGTCTTCCTCGCACTCTTGAGTTAAATAAATATTGATAATTCCCTTCATTATAGGATGAATGTTGGAAATTTTTATCTCCTCTTCTACGACCTCGTTCATATCCTCCTACCTCTTTGGTTCATATTGCTCTTCTTATCTGTTCTTTCTTCTTTTTCAACCTTCTCCTTATAAGCTTGTAGCGTACTCGTGACTTCATAAATAGTTATTTCTTTGAAGTCTTTTGATTATTCGATTGCCACTACACTAAAACTGAATTTTTCACATGAAAATCGAAATTTTTTCGATCGCTTGAAGATCACTTCGTTATCATTTTCATCTCATTGATAATCACCATCTTCATTTTAAGGTTCAAAATCTCTCTCTACCAAGTCCTGTAAATTTTAACTTGCAACATATGCCTTTATATGAATATACAACGTAGTATGGTTATCATTAGTGAGTCGAGGAATCAGAAGAGAATTATTGTTTTGTCATATCTACTTTCCACAATCTTATAAATCGCTCTAATGCCATTTTTGTTGAAAATTTGGAGATTGAATGACTTTTAAAAGATGAGAAAATAATATTTAAGAGAACGCTAACTTTATTTCTTAACTCTCCAAAATGACTCATGGAACAACTTTTAGAAGAGAAGAAATATTTAAGAGAATAATCAACTTCATATGTTAACACTCCAAATTGACTTGTGAAAAATGAGTACAATCACTAACCTTTTATAGACTTTACAAAGCATGAATTTAATCTAATACGTGTACTAATTATTAAAGGCAAACTAATCGCAAAAACAATTCATGCATTTTTCTAGTACATGAATAAACTTGTTGATTAATGTTTGTATGAGTAATCTCTAAAGATATGAATGAAATTGACTAAATAATGAAATCTATATTTCAACAATATAATGTCAAAAACACGATATTGTTAGAAGTGAAAGTTATTATGTCGTGTGTGATATTCGGATAACCCTATTTGCCTTTTCTTCTCAGGAAAATGATAGCAATGACGTGCTCAGCAAGATGATCATGGATAGGACTCGTGAGTTAAGGTAAAATATGGCTGTAAATTAAAGATGTGTTACGAGTATTCAAGTGCATTGCACAGTTGAGACACTATTGTAATTGTGATAGGCAACTTAAGGGAGAAGATCTCCAAGGACTTGA
>CAIGRT010169800.1:0-11704 GCA_903798405.1 Fraxinus platypoda | reverse complement strand
AAGGTGCCATCACAATCCCATATGTCACGGAACAAATATTTACATTTCGGCCTCCATGTCGAAGCAAAAGCAACGATGAATATGAGCGATGAAGTGGTTTTGAAGAAAATGGGTTCTTCTTCATAAATTGATGAAGAGTAATACTCTCTCATTAGTGGTCATCATCAATAATGAATTAGACGCTTCATTGTCATCTAAACTAATGATGGTCATAACTAATGATAAAGCATTGCTCAGTTTATGAACGCTCTTCTTCTTTACTAAATCATTGAAGAATATCACAAGAAAATGAAGAAACGAACTCAAAGACAACTCTTATTTTTTACTTCAATGTAAATTTTATTAGTTCCATCGGTGGATTATGATGGCAAAAAATTGAACAACCTGATCCTCATTCTGTCGTACGAGAAATAACTTCCCATTTTTTACGTTGCACATTTTTTTTTAATTTTATGCTTATCCCGCCCTGTTGCCATCGCTATCGTGTACAATGGCTTCTAATGTTAATAGAGGCTACAAAACCTTCAATCAAAGTAGAGTTGGTGGTGAAAAAGAGTAGGGGAGGGGTGCGTGAACAAATGAAGAAGATGATTTGTGGTTGAAAAAGAAGGAAAAGTTATTGGTGTGATGGAAAATATTATTTTATTGAAAAATGTGTGGTTGAAAATGAGTAGAAGAATGAGAATGAAAAAAATAATGTGAACCAAACAGGGATGATAGGCACTTTGATACACAAACTAACTTTATAATAGTTAAACGTACAGTTTCCTTCATATAAGAATTCAAGTGCTACACAATTAAAAGATTGGGACCTAATTGCTTCTTTTAAAAGGTTGAAAAAGTATTTGCAACACTAAGCAAACTTGGAGATCCCAAATGGAATTTGTCTCTCTTTTTCGTTGTCCCCTGCAAGTATTAGTGCCCAATTAGATTAATTGGTTAAGTTTTGAGTAATTATATAAATAGACACTTAAGTTATCTTTTTATGATAATAGTTACCGAATTTTAACGATTATTAATGATCACTCGATAAAGAAAAACATTAAAAGTCATGAAGTGTCACAGTGTCATCGAGCGACATTTCTTATTACACCAAGTTAACAAAAATCGTCATAACAAAAGCGTGATTAACCATAAGATTTAAGCACAAAAAATTAATAAAAAATAAAATTGTATTACATTTCTTACCCGTGTTACATTTAATGACACGTTGATACTCAACGATAACGAATAAGATTGTTTTTAACCTAACGACAAATATAACAGTTAAAAACTCTATTGTTTTTAAGAAATAAGTTCAAGGATCATTGGTATAATTTACCCATTTCCAGTTTGCTCAACTTGCGAGCGTGGCCGTCTCCAACTCGGCTATATATTCCCACTATAATCTCATAGACAATAGCACAAAAGTATCAGCTTCGCCGTGTAACTGTGGCGGTGGCGAGGCATTAGATTCAAAAAAGCTGGTTTGGCAACTATCTTTTGCTCTAATAAAGAAAAAAGGAAAAGGGATGGCACAGCCGGCAACAGAAGGTGGTGGTGGTGTTGTTGGTGGAGGAGGAGGAGAAGGAGGAGGAGGAGGAGGGAGGCAGCAACAGCAGGGTGTTGGGCAGATGCTGACGGGAATTATAAGAGTGGCAGTGTTTTGGTATTTCGCATCCAAATTCTTCGGACCTAAAAAAAGCCCTACTCAAACCTCTAATCAGATCTCCAATCTCTTCCACAAGGGAGAACCTTTGGTCTGTCTCTCCCTCTCTCTCAAAAATTATGATATTATATAGTTTTAACATATAGTCTTCTGCAGGTGTATATTTATGTGTACACAGACTCATTCCTAATGGATTTATATACATAAGTGCATATACCGACTCTAATTAATAAACATACATTTTATACAGGAAGTTATGTGTATGCAACCTGTGTGTGTATGCACAAAGATACACGGTAGATAGGGTATTATTCTTGCCATTCACTTACATAAGTTTCTGTATTTTGAGAAGGATTTTTTTAATCTATTAATTGGCAAGTTTCAATTTTGAAGAGTTTAGTGAAGCGAGGTCTAATAGAAAAGTAGCATTTGTTATAAAGCTTTTCATGGGACCTTGATATCAGGAAATTTCTTAATTAAATGGGATTGCTCCAAGAAGTAAAATTCTTTAAAAAGAATTGACTTTGATGAGTTGAAGGCGCACAGTGGTTTAACAAAGAGGACTTCTCAACAGACTAGGTTTTTTGAATTATAAGTGTTTCAGAAATCCTACTATCTTTATCTTGGGATCACCTTATAATCATACCCAGTTCCTCCAAATGTCTTACAAACTATAGCCCTCGCACCCTCAAAGAAATCCCTCCACTGAAAACTTCAGTAAATCTTTTTCTATTGAATAGCTTAACCAAATTTCCACTTTGCTATACAAAACATGTCTCCATGGATACTTTGATCTAGTTTCAACCAATTTGACTAAAACTTCCTCTTTTATATCAGTTTAGTGAAAGATCCAAGAATAATGAACTATTTAGTTAGAAATTTTTCCTTTTAGCATAACACTTTTGAGTCCCCCTTTCATCTAGACGTGTTTTCAACAATTTGGATGCAAAGTTTATCTTCTTTAAACAACCACGCCATTAAAAACTTCAAACGTTTCCACCAGCTGAACTGTTAGATTGGCGTTTTCTAATTGTTAACATTCCACTTCTCCAGAATCTTAAAAACAAGCCCTTTTTACCCCTTTGAACTTAGGCAAGATTCAACTTTATTACACGAATCAATCAATATATTCAAAACTACGAATAATTTGATATAAAGCTATTTTAAGAGAACTTCTAAAGCAAGTTCTGTACAATTTCAAAAATCTAGTTTTTCCAACATTTTGATTGAAAATTCATCTTTTGAATAGCAACTCTCCTCTAAGTTCCTCAAATTCAAGTTTTTTGAACAATCACATTGAGAATTTGTCTTTTACCAATTACATCTCTTCATTAAAGCTGAATTATTAGATTGAGATCCCACTAGTTAGCAGCGCCATTTTAACCCTTTAAAAGCAAGTCTTTTAACAATATATCATGATCAATGTGCATTCTCTCAATGACTCCTTATATTTTATAATTTTTAATTGTTAGCATTTAATTGTTTGACATTACCTCCATATCAAGAATTTCAATCTTTAATCATCTGTTAGGTAGCAGCATCTTGGTACCATCACTAGTGTGAAAACCCAATTCCATTTTAAAGTTTCCTGATCCACTTATTCATGTAGACCCCCCCTCTTCCAGTAAATCTTATCACGGGGATTATTCTTTTTGTGCAGAGGTCCCTTGTTCTACCCTTTCTTAGAAGTCCATGACCAGTGATATTGTTTTAAGTTCCTTCGATTTCAATTGCTATTAATTTTTGGTTCACAGTTTTGGCTGAATTGCTCTTGAAGTCGCCTGAAATGCATCTAATAATTATGATGCAGTTGCAGATGATTATTTTCAAAAACATGATATTCAGTGTGTATGCTTGCTTACAACACAATTTTTTAGCATTTTTGAATATGCTTCCTGAACTGGTTTAATGATACCAAAAAACTTGGCACAGTCCATTTATAAGAGAAAAACACAAACAACTATGTCTTTAAAGCCATTTTCTTAGGAGGGAAAATTGTGATGCATTCCCTCTCTCATGGCTACCTGATCATTGATCATAACCCCTCCTGTTCTATTAACTAATAGTATCCTCAGTTTACTTAAAAATTGAATAGAACTCTGCCTGTATTGAAGCTTTTGGCTTTAAACTTCTGAAGTTCCATATCACTTCACTTTTTGGCCAAAGTGATCCTCTCTTTTATTTTCCACTCATTATCTGCCCTCCAACTTGAAATCTTTGTATTTTTATTTCAGGATATGTGGTTATACCTTTCAGAGAAGGAACATTTTAATGATTTTGGAAGTGAAGGATCACTTTTTTGGTATGAGACAAATATACGTTATGCAGTTTGGGGTCCAGACAGTACCAGGTCTATATCATTGAAGTACTATCCTTCTGAGGTATCAATTATGGGCACATTATAGTCATATTTTTCTCCATGCAACTGCTCACAATCAAACTTCTGGATGTTTATTCCATCAAATACCCCTAGAAGTTATCAATGCTTGCAATGGCTTTGATTTATTTGTTAATCAAAGGTGTTAAATACAAGGATTATTTACCAAAAGTGGAAAACTATTTTACTTGTGATTTGTCTCTCAGGCTTTAAAGCATAATGGGAGTCTTTATGCTCATGTTTTCTTTGCACGTTCTGGTTACCCACCAGATCCCAACGATCCTGAATACCAGCCTTTCGCTGCCTTTGGGCGGACCCACGGTAAGATCATAGTAACCGATAAACTTTTTCTCTCTCTTAGGTTAAAATGTGAAAATTTGCAATGTTAAACTCTAACAAGATGTTGTCCTTGCATTTAGCTGTTGTAACCTATTTGCCCAAGAAAAGAGCCGACAAAAGGAAGATCCTGTTGGGGAATTCAGAAGCCCCTAGTGATGGTGAAAGTGTCTCTGAGGTACTCACTGTAATGCTTGTTTGCTGGTTTCTACTCAACCTCCTAAGCCATTTGGTTATCATCCTTGTTTCGTAATTTTCATTTTGGACTATAGATGAAGTTATTAATTTGAATGTATCCTGTGCACATGTTCGTTTTGTCATACCCTGGATAATGTTAAGATTTTCTTGCACATGTTTGTTTTGTCTGTTGTGCGTAGAAATTTATGGCTTTGTTGAAGAATTTAGTCTTTTGCTTTAGGTAACTGACGATGATCAAGTTGAAAACAGAGAACACGGACCAGTTGAATGGATTTCATATTGGAAACCGAATATTACAATCAATTTGGCTGATGATTTCACGGGGTAAATTTTTTTTAAAGATTGTTTTTGGAATTTTTTTTGAGAATGTGAATGTACTAGTAGTAGTTTTGATGCCATTAGCACTCTTGTTTAAATATAGTTTTCCCGTAAGGATGAATTAACACTTTAAAAATCCTTTTTTAATTCATATATTCATTACCGTTGGTTGGAATTGTAATTTTACTTCTACTGCACCTTAGCAAGAAGTAGGCTTTTTTTTTTTTTTTGGATTATGAATTCGTAAGAATTTATCATGACAGTTGATTTCCTTCGAGATTTTTTCATGATGGTATACAAGCTGTACTTGTAAATTGTAATTTTGAAGTTTTTTGTGGATGAGATGATGAACTTACTTGTCTAGCTATCATGATCAAATGAGCTATACGAATAGTTTATGAAGAGAATACATACATTGTCTTTAAATTAGGTTTTCTCTTTCATGGAAATATGCCTCTTCTGTATCATTTTTCTTTCCAAATTGTGGTGGATATGTCGCTTGGAAGTGATTATAAACGGGGTAAATAAATAAAAACCCCTAGAAGATTGGTGCTAGCACAAAAAAGCATTCGAGGTATGCCTCAAGACAAATTGTGTATATTCTCTCCACTTGTAAAAGACAACTGAAAGAAGTAGTAAAGCAGGATGTGGATGCCTGTAAACTATCAGTAGAAGGTGTAGTGCATACCCACCTTCGATCTCTAGTTAAATAGTAGCGTTACGTGTCACTGCAACAAATGAAAGAACGTGCTGCGAATATGCATTTTCACATATGAGGATGAATGCTGAATTGCGTCTCAAGTTGATTTTGTGTAGAGTACGTACTGCAGTCTTTTGTATTTGTGGATTGTGCTGTATCTTCATGACTTGCATTATGAGTCTATGACACAAAGAAGTTGTTAAATGTTTATGTTATGGGTTTTCTGTGGATATTGAATTGTAGTTTTTATCCTGATGAGTTCTTTCACTGAACTTCCGGTGGATGAGATGCATTTATATTGACGTGCCAATCTTTGTGTATTTCTGCAGATATTCTCAAAATGCAGTTCCACCAAATATAGCGCCTTGTATCCTTGAACTATCATCTTTATTTTACGTTCCTATTATTTTCATATGGACTTTCTCTTTCACTTCATTAACTTTTGTTATTCTTGCTGCCCCTTCTCAGTGTATTTTGGCTTCCGGTTCGCGCATTGAGAAAGTAATTGGTACTGATATATTGTATTATTAGTTGACTGTAAACCCATACATTTACGTATCTTCAACGTCTTCTGTGACTTAGAGTTCAGCTTTAGTAAACAGAACGTGATTGCTTTGGAATGGTTGCTCGTGCTTCACGGAGTTTTTCGTAACCGCTTAAAGTAGTGGTATAACAAATACTTTTGATGTATATCTTTTAAAATTACTTGTGAATGACTTTTTATGGCACTGTTTGCATGTGTACAATTTTTACTTTTTCCGATCTGATAAGAGGGGCTAGTTGAGTAGCGGAGCTTTAGGCTTTGTAACATAGAAAATCAGATGTACCAGTTCTTGATCAACTCAACTTTTTTTCCGAGATTATTTTTTTGTCTTTTTAGACAAAGTTCATATATAGCTCCAGTTTGGATTTATTTATTCATGAACCGCATTAAATTTGGAAAGAAAATTGTTGGTGACTTGAAAAGAGAAACATTTGGTGCATCCGATCAACAGGTCATTTACCTTTTCTTTTGGATTAACGGGAAATAAATATTTCATATTTGCTAAAACTACCTACTCGTTTTTGACCCTTAGCCTAGAATGAGGACAAACTTATGTCAGGCTGAAGCTGAGCTGTTGTAGGGTTTGTAGATAATAGAGTAGATTTAGACAGTCTGGACTATGTTACATCTCACATAAAGCAGGGTAAAGGTCTTCTGAAGACTACCTTGTGAATGTGAAATAATCAGAATAACATGGTTGAGTCGGGACCCAGCCTCCTTGTTGCGTAAATCCATTTTGTCTCAGTTTTGATTATTATGGGTTGCCTTTTGCTTTCTTTAACACAACCTGGGGCTGGCACTTACATGGAGTACATTCTACACTTCTTATGTTCATATTGAGTAAATTTATTATGGCAGCATTAACGTTCTTCTCTTTCAAGCTATTTGGTGATTATTGATGATTCTCTCATGTTTTCACCATTAGTTTTATTTATTTTCGTTGAATTGATTAAATTCTATTATGCTTGAAGATGCAAAAAGCATACTTGTCTGTATATTTATTTGCATATAATATTCCCTTCTAATAAAGTTTGCATAATATGATTCAGTTTTCCAAATTTGTTGCACGCCTCTGTATTCTGATTGGATGCTTGGTTTGCCCTTCTCCCAGTTGTTTCTCGAGTTTTGATTACTTTGTTGATTGCCATTCACGATTGTTTTCTCCAAATTTTGTGTTTCCATGTGTTAGCAATTCCCAGTATTTTGCTTATGTTAAGATTGCTCTGTTTAGTTGGTGCTTCTTTAACTAAGTAGCAAGAGATCAAGACTTCTCCATGCAAAAGTTGTTTATTAAAAGTTTTTCAATGTACACATACTCTTATAGTTCATCCAATTCTATCATCTCACAGTAGGGTGACAAAAGCTTTATGATCAATTCCTTGACTAAATTTTGCAAGTCTTGAACATCGAGCCCAGCACAGGAAACTACTATCCAACCATCTTCTTCAATGAGTTTTGGTTGCTTAAAGATAAGTTAATACCGTTAAATGAGACGGTGAATGAGTTGCCACTGCACTTAGAGGTGGGTCCCATAAGCATGACCAAGTGGCAACTATTCTTGCAGATTGATCAATCATTCCAAATTCACCGGAACTATGGGAGCATGCTTGAAGGTGAAGCTGATGAACTCAAGGTATTTCTATCATCTCTTGTTGTACTCATTATGTTCATCTTGGCACGCAATTATTATATTTTAATATTCTTCTCCAAGGAACTTGAGTTTAGCTGGAGGAATTTTAAGAGTGCAGTATTAATTTTTTGTCTCCTGTAGTAGTTCACTCGATATTCAAAATTTTCGAGATTTATTTTAAGCTAGTCGAGTGCAACTGTAAAACTAAATTTGAAGGACTTTTTCAAGAACGTATAGTAGATAAAAATGTCAGAACTGGAATATTGAAGTACGGGGTGGTTTTCTAAATCTTTTGATCATTTTACAGAGAGTTTTTCTAGAAGGAAATCCATACCTTCTGGCCATTACCATGGTGGTTTCACTCCTACATTCTGTGTTCGACTTCTTGGCTTTCAAGAATGGTAGTGACTTCAACACTTTTTCATGTTTACCATGAACATCTTTTTACAGTGTCAACATAATTTTCTCTGTGCAGATATTCAGTTTTGGAATAAAAATAAGTCCATGGAAGGACTCTCTGCAAAGTCCGTTATTGTGAACTTCATATGTCAGCTCGTTGTCTTCCTCTACCTGCTTGACAATGAGACTTCATGGATGATACTTGCAAGTTCTGGCATTGGGTGTTGTATTGAGTTCTGGAAAATAGGAAAAGCTATGCACATTGAGGTACTAATTTTAATTGTGAATTGAAGTTTCATCTTGACTTTCTAATCTGAAACTTCTGAAAAAATGAACAATTCTGCTCCAACACCTAGTTCTTTTTTCTTACAGCATCTAATTAAACTACTATGGCCTATATCAAGAATCGAGTTTCATTTATGTCATGCGTCCATAATATCGTCTTGTCCAGATTGACAGGTCTGGTAAGATACCAATGTTGAGGTTCCGAGACCGGGAGTCTTATGCTAAAAACAAGACGAAGGAATACGATGATCTTGCAATGAAGTATCTTTCGTATATACTCTTCTTTCTTGTTGTCTGTTTCTCTCTATACTCTTTGAAGTATGAACGCCACAAGAGTTGGTATTCTTTTATACTTTCATCCCTTACAAGCTGCGTTTATATGTTTGGTAAGCATCGCATCCGCTATTTATCTTCCTGCTCTCTCTTTCTCTTTGTTATGTGTAAGATGCAATGCTGATCTTTATATACATGGATGTGAACTTTTTATACACACATTATGGGTTTTTTGGTATATAGCTTGTGTGTGGAGTTCATCCCTTGGTTGTAAACGTGACTTGCTAAAATGGAATATTGACTGGGGATCAAAGAATTCGATTATCATGGATTTTGTCGGGCTATGCAATTTGACAATCAGAAGCATTATATTCTTATTGATAATTAATTTAAAATTTTGTAGCAAATGAGATTATTTCTCGATTTATTGCACTGATTATAAATTGATTAAAAAAATTGCATAAATTTTTTAAATATTTATCTCTAAAGAAGGAAAAGCTTTTTGCAGAAATTATATATGGGCCAAAGAGACTATTTCTTGAAAAATTCCATGAGGACACTTTGTGTTTAAAATTAGCAAGTGGATAGAAGTTTGCTCGATCATGTTTAAAGGGTCATTTGTGGTCAGTTCATCGAGTTTTAATAACCTTGAGGGGTTGCTCAATTGGTCGGGCTTATCTGTGTTTTAAGTTGACCACTTTTAACCTTGAGGGGTTGCTCAATTGGTCAGGCCTTGGGTTTGCTCCCCAATGGTCACCAGTTCGAGTCCCCTCAGGGCCACTGAGGTGAGTACCCGGCCGTAAACCTCAGGGCCTCGTGGGATTAGTCGAGGTGCGCGCAAGCTAGCCCGGACGTATCAAAAAAAAAAAGTTGATGAGTTTTAATGAATTTTTGAAGTAACTAAGTTCAATTAATCTTGAGCTGAGCAAGATATACTCTCAGAATTGAACCATTTTTCTTGTTCTACCAGACGCATGTTGTTCCTTCACATTTTTATTATGTTATGATCTTGGTAATGTAGCTATATTTCATTTTCTTTGCTTACAGGCTTTATTATGATGTGCCCCCAGTTGTTCATCAACTATAAGCTGAAGTCTGTCGCGCATTTACCTTGGAGGCAGATGACCTACAAGTTTCTGAATACAATTATTGATGATCTCTTTGCATTTGTAATTAAAATGCCAACACTACATCGACTTTCTGTGTTCCGTGATGGTGAGTTCTAGTATAAATTTTGCATTCCTTAAATTTTGACGTCTGAATGAGATGGTTTACTGTCAGGTTTTATTTCATCTGAAGTAGTTTATATATATATGTGACCTTTCCCTATTGGTTTTGCAGATCTTATATTTTTGATATATCTATATCAAAGATGGGCCTATCCCGTTGATAGGAAACGGGTGAATGAGTTTGGTTTTGCCGCGGAAGAGGATCAGGCTTCTACTAGTGATGCAGCTGAACAAAAGGAAGATGAGAAGAAAACTAACTGAGCTATAGCTAGTTTAGATGGAAAGATCTGATATTTTGCAACATGCGATAGCTTTAAAGTTTGGCCCGAACAGTCATGTCTGTCTATTTATGTTTTTCTTTTTCTCGTCTGAATATTTGTTTATGTCCACCGTGATGTAATCGGGATGATGTTAAAACTGCGTGGCTTTATTAAGAAGATGCAGTGTTCAATCTTGTTTGAAATACTTCAATGCAATCACCAGACAACTGATTTCTTAGATTCTGTATTATTTCTGATAATTAGTTCCAAGTCTATGACATGTTGACTCGTTAGAAAACCGCGCCCCAATACCTGTAGAAGCACCTTCATTTCGTCTTCAACCTACGTTGGCTTTTAAGTTGTAATTTTCCATGGTGGTCGTGGTTGCTCTCTATGTGGCTGCCAGTCTACACATCCAAATTAAGTAGTGTAGTTTTCTAATTAATTTGATCGTATTTACAGATGGTAATTTGTAATAGAGGAAATTCATACCTTCTGCCATTTACAAGGTCATGGCTTTCAAGGATGGTAACAACTTTAATACTTTTTTGTGCTTACCGCGAACATCGTTTTATAGATTATGACAACATAATGTTCTCTATGCAGATATTCGGTTTTGGAATGAAATTAACAACTCTAAAGGACTCTCCATGGAGTCAGTTATTGTCAACTTTATTCATCAGCCCATTATCTTCCTCTTACCTGCTTGACAATGAGCCTTCGTGGATGATACTTGCAAAATATGGCATTGGCTGTTGTATTGACTCCTGGAAATTAGGATAGGGTATGCACATTGAGGTAAAACTCTTACTGTGCATTGAATTTTCTGATTGTAGACCTAAAACTAGTTACTTATTGATTAATCGAGTAATTCAAAATCGTATCAATATTGCTTTTATAAGTCAAAACCCCCAATTGAGGGAGATCAATGCAAAGGAAGAGAAAATGGACTGGAAGTGCACAAAAAATGAACCTGAGGGGATCAAAGTGCACAAATGTCGAAAGTTGAAGGACTTTGAATGCAATTTATCAGGGCTTGATTGAAAATAAAAGCTAAAATTTGATGACCAAAATATACAAGATCAAAGCTGAGGGCTTGGCCCGCGCCGACCCCCTTGCGCTCTATTTGGCTCAAGGCGTCTTATCAGCTACAGTGCCGAACTGAGGAAGTATATCATTAGCATGTTTGGATTGGTTAGTGAGCTCAGCTTGTCAGGTCATCATGAATTAACCTTACATGTGGTCCCCAGTAATTAATGACTTACTTAGGGAAGGAAGCTAAGACATACAATTGGCTGAATTTGTGGGCGCTGATGTAAGACCCTCCATATGTCACTCGTCGATTGACTGTTTGTACAATATATAAGGAATCTTCAATCATTATGTCCTCCCAAACCTCAGTAAGTAACTTCAATCGAGTTGATCTCATACCTCCGAGCTCACATTAGCATCAGCGTAATGCATATAGAGGTGTCAAGACGGACGAGCCGGCCATGACCCGTGAAAA
>CAIGRT010169776.1:0-11718 GCA_903798405.1 Fraxinus platypoda | reverse complement strand
CTAGAGTACTGATTGATGGTTTCCGTCCGTTTGACCACAAAAATCGTTAGTTGACCACGAAAATCATATGCAGTAAATCTTGTTATTTCTTGTTTTTTTCTGGACTGTTAATATTGAATTTAACTAACGATTTTCGTGGTCAATGGATGGAAACCGTCAATGAGTACTGTAGCTACGAATTTTTTAAAGGTTTGGTACCGTGGATGGCACAAATCAAAGGTTTGGGCAAAGTCTGCAAAAAAGTGAAAAGTTTGGTACCGCGGCTGCAATTTTCCCTTATTAAATTGTCTTATCTTGTCCAATTCTGCATACCAAGAATACACAGCACGCTGAAGTATCTACTTACGATGTTCGATATGGAGCTAACATTCCATAAAGCATAAATACGAGCAAGTGCAGCTCTTCGAGGCCCATTACTGAATAAGGCATTCAAGCCTGCTAGAAAGGGTGAAAGCAATGACAGAGGAAGGATAAGAAGCACGGCTAGGAAAGCACCGAGGGATATCCAATAGAACAGAAACAGCATGAGGAGAGTGACAAAGAGGTCTGCCAAGAGCATGATAGTGATAAAAATCTGTATAGTTTCCTGAAATACAACAGTAACAGATTAAATAATGAAACATTATACTAACAAGCATGTCAAAGAGCACTCTTGATTACCTGTCGACCAACAGGGCGAGTATTGTGCAATAAAAGAGAGAATGGGAAGAGATAGTCCCTTCTGTAGCCCAATAATTTCAAGGTAGATTCATCTATCAAGCCACCATTGATGCCACCAGTAATCTTTTTGCGGGATAATGCATGACTTGTATACGTTTGGCTCTCCGGTTGATTCCTAACACTACTTTGTACTATTGCAGCAACTTTCCTGATATTACAGTTTATTTATTTATTTTTTCCATGGGGGGGATGTAGCAGTAAGATTATGATTAAACAAAAAAACTTGTATTCATCTTGCGATATTTCAGTAATATTTGCAAACATGACACTTGATATGTAATCATTACATTACCTAGATGGTGCATCACTTCTTTCCAAATATTCAGAATGGTGGAGATCATGAAGAGTATAATCACCAGCCACTACCAAAATCCCCAACTGATAGTACCCACTAGCTGTCGCTTGGAACCACCCGAGCTCAATTCTGACACCATGAAAATCAAGTTGGGGGTTTCCATGAGTTACAATCCAATTGATAACTGGAACCAAAGCTGAGCGGATCGACCCTTGCCTCACAGTCCTCAACTGGGCATTTAAACCAGCCACCAATCGTTTCCAGACAGTTGCAGGTACATGCTGAAATAAAAAAAAGTCTTTCCTAATTAAAAGACAATTCATACTAATCATTATTTTGTGTTCAAGTAAATACTTAATTTTGGCATGCAGTCCTTCATAAAGAAAAAAACATGAATCCTCCCCACCCCACCAATTCACATTATATCGGGTAAAAAACACTTAAGAGTTACAGACACTCAATATAACAAGTTTCATGTTAGGCCAAGCTTTATTTTGTTCCAAATTAATCTTTAGAGTTTGAATTTTGTTTCAGTTTGGTCATTCAGTTAAATCCAGCAGTTCTTCAAGCAGAACATGTTGATGCCAAATCAAATTGTCATCATCCATGTCAGTTGTTCAGTTACAAAAACTGAACGGAATGTACCTGAGTGACCTAAATAAAAATAAAGAAAATTTCAGGGATTATTTTTTAACAAATTAAAGTTAGATGACTAACATGAAACTTTGCTATAAGTTGAGTGACTAAGTACGCTATTAATATCTACAACGTTAAAGTTAGACTTGCAAGTAACCTGGGCGAGGAGATTTGTCAATAATGCGTCGCTATGCAGATTATATGGTGACATATAACTTCCATCCCCGCCAAAAATAATTCGCATGGGAAACCTCTTCTGTATACTTGTTACCATGTCTAAGCGTTTCTCATCACCACCAAGGAAAAAATCAATATAAGCAACCATCAAATCCGGTGTTGCCCCAACCTGCAATGACCTTTTATGTTATATAACAAGTTGAAAACAAATATTTTGTGGAACATGATCTAGGTTCACTTGGTGTCATTGCAGGCTCCAGATGAAATTTCTCTAAGGTGCTTAAGGTTAGCAAAACATGGTCTAGATTTTCAGGCTCCAGGTGAAATTTCTCTACGGAATGTGCTTTTAACGCTGTCCCATATCACTTCCTTTTCCAAATATATTTATGAATATGCTTTTTCGAAATGAATGCAAACATTTCCCATTCCTTAGCATGAAAGATATGTGGTCATGAATGAGAAATAGGGATTAAGTAGAACAAAATTGACTTCGAAGATCATCCCCTAGCCTTGTGTTTTCACATCGAGAATTATTTGCAAACGAAGAGATGTTAAAAGGGGCTTCTTACTTTCCAAATATATCCTCCCACATCTATATAGTCAAAAGAATAAATTAATAGAAAAACCAATAAATAATAGAATTTTGTTAAATTGTTTTAATTCAGTTAGCAGAACCAAAAATATCAAAGAATGTTGCACAAGTCAAATAATGAGTCCAGAAAAATCGTGCATATTTCTCATCTGTCAAATTTATACACACTAAAAAGGCACCTTCTAAGTCATCTTTCTATTTTATTTTTTATTTTTATTTTTTGGCAAGGTCTAATTGCATGAAAAAATAAAAAAAGTTCAAAAAATCTGATAACAGAAACACAGAAATAATACAAGGATTGCATAACCTTCATTCCTTTGTATAGAGCACGTGATCGACACGAGCGAAGACAAGAATGGTCATATTCAGACTTGACAAACTCCTGAAGGCGATGAAGTTTATTTCTCCTACGCCATTGTTTCCAGGACCATGAAAAAGGATATGCAAGCACTGAAAGTATGCTATGCACTGACCCTTCCCACCATTCGTATGCAGCAACAGAGTTTATCTCGTCAATGAATCTGTTAAAAGCATCTTCATATCTGCAGTTCACATTACCATGAAACTCACTAAAGAATTTTGCAGAAAAGGGAATGAGATTCAACCCAAATATATTGGTACGATATTAAAAATTTATATTAACAACTTAAACATGATATGGGCATCTCAAGTTCTCAACATAAACATGTATGTGAACTTGAAGAAATATGCAGACTCCAAAAACTGAAAGAAAACAACATAAATAATTTTGCAATATGTGGATTAATTAGGAAAAAAATTAGAATCATTTAATGGTACCAAGCGTCAGTAATATTGATATTTAGTAGTCCCGAAACCAAGCCAAGAAAAAATATCAACAGATTTATAACTAGCTGTGTAATGCCTCTGTTTGGGTTTCATTTTATTTTTGCTAAAATTCTACTTTTCGAGAGATGAGTGCTTGATAAGTTGGCAGTTCTTCTGGGTCCTAGAAATGTGTAATTAAAATCAATGATTGAATTTGAAAAGTAATATTTTAGTAGAAGAAAATGAAATTCAAATGGAGCTAATATAGGAATTTCACCTTACACAGCTCATTTGAACCGAACTTCAAAAAAAATTCCCAATCAATTGTAAATTCTTACACTATCTCAAATATCGCATGGGGAGGTGAGTAAGGAAGATGCCAGGGTTCTCTGAATGTATTGGGACCCATAAAGTACATCCTGTGAACGTGATTTTGAGTTTCTTCTGATCTGGCACCCGGAACCTGGAGATAAAGCAGGTGGGACCAATCCAGTGTTAATCTATACAGTATTTTTTACCATGCCACAGTTTTCAATGAGCGAGCTAACTTGAGAAGACTCTAACCTCCGATAAGGAAAGCAGAGATGGAAAACGGTGATTATCATGATGATCAACTGAATCTTCTCTACGATAAGAGTGTCCCGATCCAATCAATTTGATTCTCAGAGTATTTAGTACCAGAGCTAGGAGCACAACAACGCCCAACAATAAAAATGCAAAAAACCAGGGCCCTCCAAAAGTATATATAAGCTCCTCAAAAGGTGTATAGCACTTCGGCATTCTGTATTTGTCAGATATACATTTATAGGGACAAGATGAGTGGGTGACTCCACCTGCAGTGATTGAGTCCCATGGGTGAAATCATAGTAGAATGACTAATTCTTTATCGTAAAGAGAATTTCAAAATGCTAATGGAAACATTTAATCAGATCAATTACTATTACCTCGTACATATATAAAATTAGCACGACTAGGAAGGCGCTCAAGGGAACAAGCTGTGCAAAGACTTGGATCAGATCCTTCAATATCTTTGTAGGTTCCAACAGGGCATTCCTGTAATGTAGTTTATGGGCATAAAATTAGAATCCAGGGTAAAAAATAAAAACATTGTCAACTGTAAATAGTACAAATTACATGCAATTATCAGCCAATGTCATATGTACACAGTTAAAGTTACACTTCAAGCAGAGGCATTGAACACATTTGTTCTTCATTTTATACCACAATGTGCTGACAATTTGACATGTATATGGCTACACCTATACAGCTCATTAAATACTTTTGGTTAAGCATGACATTCCGTAAGTGTTGCATGCATGCGTGAAGTTCTAAAGGCAGAAGAAAAAGAAATGTAGCAGCCAATTTAAGATGAATAAATAAATAGGGATCCATCTCATCCCTTGATATGGAACAGTGTCCCAGATTTAGATTAGACTTTGTACTTAGATTACCTCCCAGTCAAGGTTTCACCGTTCAGTAGCTATTCATGCATGGAAATGCTTCGATCGTTTGTAAGTGAAGGTTAGCTTGTTTAGTTAATTTGAAATCGAAGGAAAAGTGAAAATGGCAAAACAGAGAATTCCTATTAGGAAAATCTAAAGGACTAGAAATGCAACAAGACATGGTCATGTTCCTGCTGATCATCTTAAGGCTTTTCTTATTGAATAAAGCGTAGGCAAGAAGACCCAAAAAAATGTCCTATATATCCAGAAATGTTTTGCTTTTCTTTTATTTGTTTTCTTGATTTCCATTTAGGACCTGAAGCACAAATTACTGGAAGGTACACAAAGATAGGAAGAATACAAACATACCGTACAGAATGTACCATACAGTCCTTTGGGGCACTTCTTTCCACTAATTGTCCCCTTCTCTCCATGAAGACCATCTCCACTCCCGGCACCTCCACTGTTAGACATGGCAAGCACGTAAGATGCTTCTATATGAAATTGTCTTATGCTAAATGCTTCAATGTTTTCTTATGTTGTTTCAAAAGTTCGTAAATTAGAATACAAGATTCACATTCCGGATACTTACTCTTAGGGGAAAGGTTAAAGATCAGAGCAAATAATCAAGATCAATGTAAAACAGAGTAAGTACTATCAAAGCAGGCATACCTGCTGTTCATCATACCATCTACGAATGCAAGAGGTACATATTCATCTCCAATAGCTATCTTAGACCAATGAAAATGAATTCTTCCGCCACCGCCACCGCCGCCACCTAGTGGACCGCCATAACCTCCAGCAACAGATAAAGAGGAGTTCTCTGCAAGCGCCAGTCCTTGAAGAAAAAGAAGAATAGTGCCACCAGAACCTCCACCAAGTCCACCTATGAGTGTACCATTACTGTTCTGGGTTGGCTTATGACAACTTTGGCCATCAACGCTGATAGACCCATAGATATCAAGCCTTAGCAGTGGCCACTGTCTGGATCCCATCACTAGCATACATCGCACATGAAACAGCAAATAATGGTTATTCTTCAACTCCACAGTCAAATATTAAATACAAAAGAGAGAAACAAGTATAACCAGTAAACAGAAGGGTTCATAAAACGAGAAATTTCATGAATTCTTTTAAGATTGATATGTACGATATCATTTGAAAATGATGTATTTGAACATTCTAGTTTAAAAAGGGGAAACAACGAGATTTTCTACACTCGTGTTCATATTATGCATACTTTTTTACTTATTGAACATTATTAGTTCACATAGTCATTGAATTTTATTATATATGAGAAATGGCAAGCCTAGGGCTTCATAAATTACATAGCTAGTTGTTGGAGCTCCAATAGGATTGCCATGGTTGTGCATGGAAAATGAACAATGATCTGTCAGGTCATTGTTGTGGTATGTATTAGATATTATAGTTTTTGTTTCATGCTTTTGAGATTTTGAGTTGTATTATGCAATTTCATAAACTGCTTGTAATATTACTGTGGTTGTAATTTTAATACCATTGCACGATTGTACTTATTATCAAAGGTGACAGCAGGTTAAGTTATTGACATCCCAAACAAAAACAGATAATATAACCAAGAGATCAATGAAGCAAAAGAAGCCAAAATTCAACCAATTTCATATCACCTTTCAATTATAATTTATACGTTGGTAGATGAAGAACCTTGGTTTTCTAATTCCTACTAGTATAGTAAGGGAAAACTTTTAGCTCCTGTTTGGGCTCCAATTTTCAAAAAATACATTTTTACAAAACTCATTTTCAACCACATTATCACATAAAATAATGTTATACGTACTCCCAAAACTTTTCTTTATTTTTTAACCACAAATTTTCCAAAAAAATAACTATTTCAAAATACATTTTTCCCAAAAATCTAATTTTAATGGAGCCCAAACGGGGGCTTAATAAGGACAATCAAGTTTTATCCACCATGGAGAAACCCCACTTAAAATACTACAAGTCAATCACCATGACTAAAATATCCTATGTTTAGTGCGGTCAGCAATCCCAGAAAAGCGTTTGTTTCCCTAATGACTAAATACTTGGCAATAAGGATTACAAGATAAACCATAA
Organism: Fraxinus platypoda; assembly: GCA_903798405.1. NCBI lineage: Eukaryota > Viridiplantae > Streptophyta > Magnoliopsida > Lamiales > Oleaceae > Fraxinus > Fraxinus platypoda. Next base: position 4,976 of record CAIGRT010169776.1, on the reverse strand, counting down.
TCAAAGTGGACTAACTCTGCCTCATCAGATTGCATTCCTTCGTACCCATCCTCCCAAATTGTGAACATATCTGGATTTATTCTTCTTGGTTATATATTCTGCCAAACTATTGTTTGACAACCATTAAAACAAAACTCTTTTTTTCTCCAACTCATTTTCAACCACACATTCTCACAATAAATTATTCTACACGTAAACCCAAAACTTTTTTCTACTTTTTAACCACACATTCTCCAAAAAAAAAAACACCATTCTAAAACTCGTTTGCCCCAAAAAATTCATTACAATGGTTGTCAAACAGGGGCTGCATTCCCAACTGTTTTGGCATTACTTTATATACACTACTATTTAATGGATCTGGAACCATCGAACTTACAGACTAAAGACTTCTAATAGGGAGATACTTGGAATTAATTAGGTATTGTTTGATGCTTAAAGTATTTGTACATGGAAAACTCCATTTTCAACTAATGAAGATTTTATGTGGTGGCATCAAAAAACCACGCATTGTCTGTTATATGCTTAGAAGGGTATATTAATCTTTGCTTCTCTATCTTGACAAATGATAAGGTTGAAAATGATAGCATAACTGATGAGACAACAAGAAGATCAGGACTGTAACTGATAGAGGATGACGGTTACAGGATATAAACTATTCAAATTATTTCCAGAATTTTTGTGATCAATCTTTTTCATTAAAAAACAAAAAGTTATTAATCAAGGAAATTGGTTTACAATTCATGGAGGACAAGATATATATCCACCAAATTAATAATAAGGAATAAATACTTCTTCCAAATTGAAAACAGTCAGATAAAAAGGAACACCTTAAACTTCTTAAATGTAACGAAGCATAACAATGCGTCCCTCAACTCAAGACTAAGTTGCTTTTTCCTTCAAAATTCCATGTCAAAACACCTTTCCTTCTATACCAAAACCAATTTGCATTCCAAGTAATCAACATTTGCATTTTACAGAACATCCTGAGTTAAATATGCTAACTATAATATTCAGCTCCATAACCCCTTGCAACTTCAGTATAAAACAAATTATCAATACATTTTACTGAAAACCACAGGGTACAAGAGCATTGAAACTTATGGACATAGATTAACTTGAATAAATTTTGATAATGAAAACCAAAAGAACAGGCATCAAAAGATACGGAGATAGGCAATTGATGCTGAATTACTTTTTGCGAACACTAAAAAGTGAGAGTTAGCTTAAATGCCAACCTATCATTCCACCACCAGCCACATATCCATACGACTCATTTGGTCCTGCAGTACCACTACCTAACTCGCAAGGAAGATCAGCACTTCCATAACTGGGACCGCCTTCACTCAGCTTCCCACTAAAAAATCCAGACCCCCCTCTTCCTCCATGTCCAGCACCAGCACCAGCTCCATTTGAGTAATTTCCCCTACCAATACCATTCCTGCAACCTGGAAAGTATTCATTATTTTCTGAGAAACTTCCAAAGCATTTCTCATACACAACCAAATGAAGCATTTAGGCTACTAAAATCCTGTCTAATTGTTTTCTAAATCTCAAAGTTCAGAATGGAAGAGAGGAATCAAAGTAACAAAAAAGAAAGAGAGACTAGAATTAAAATCAGAACACTCAGTATGACCAGAGGCGCTCAAGATAAGTATACCTAATTCTGATGCAGTTATCATGCCATCAGAATCCACAATAACAGTCCTTGCCCTGTGGATATGAACAATACTTCCCCTCATAACTCCATTCACCAAAATGTCCTCAACACGACAAACCTATCGAACAAATAGAAGTCTCATGATGAGTGTATAATATACACCAACCAGAAAAAGCAATTATAATGTCATAGACTTTAAAAACGAAGGCAATAAATATGAAACCCCATTCATTTTCTTGGCCATTTTCATGAAGCTTAAAAGATTTGTTTATCAAAGCAATAAAAATTGCACGATGGCATCTTTAGAAACAGAAGGAACATAAAATGCTCGTGACTGACTCCACATGAACCGACACTTGATGATTAAGACAAAGAACACAGGACAGATTAAATCCTCTCATGAATTTCACTCCATATGATAACTTCACCTTAATGACAGAGGTTCTCAATCGTCACTATTGTGGTATAGGTGTCATAGACTGTCAATCTTTTGGCTGAATAATTATTAATCTTCCCTTAGGACATCATTGAATTATATAGTTACAATATATAATCTAAATACGCTAAAATCAATCTATCTATACATGGTACAATTATAATTGAAATATAGACGATCTTCGCCGATCTCCGTAATCTTATTTAATCTCATTGACATAGACTTCCTTTCACACGGCAGAAATCCTATCGACTTGGAAGATAGAAATACTTGATTATTTGATAAGTTGATCCATATATACTATGCATAGACCATAAAGGAAATTAAACTCCACTTGGAAAGTTATTTTGTACACGCCATACGGCACAGTCTTAAACATCATAATCTATTAAGGAGAAACGCAAAAATACACAAGGATAAACGTAAAGATGTCAATCTGAGTTTATAGAGCACCAGATACAATAGCTTTACTAACCTGCAATGAAAAGGACAGTGTGTAATTAACATGGCAATCATCTGGTGGAGTAATCAAATCCACTGGGCATGTTGGACTCTCACAAAGAGATTTAGTTATCCTATTCGAGATAATGAAAAGGTGATTAAATTTGCGAAATTGAAAGAGTACTCAAATGAATAGAATTAAGCAGCGAATTCTAAACAATGTTCTTACGAGCTTCTACTGACTTCATCATCCAGGGGAGCTTGAAGTAAAGACCCTGGGCCAACCTAATAAATGAAATTTTTTTCTGAAGAACTAGTTGATGGAATGATATCAAAGAGGTCCCATGAAAATCGCAAGAATGAGAAAGTTATATAGAGTGAAAAACGTAAACTAATTCAGACAAAATAGATGGAGAATGTTGATAAACTAACTCAAGACAAAATATACCTACTTATGATGATATTACTGCAGAAGGACAAAGGATCCTATTCTACAGAAGGCTTAGACCATCTTCTGCATCACCAAAAGTAGCCTCTAATTCTAGATGCGGATATATTGTGCAAAAATTATTCACTTTTCCAGGTACCTTGCTTAGACCAATTTTCAGCATCATAAAAGTAGCATCTTATTCTACTTGTGAGAAATGTGTAAGTTCAGTTCCTTTCCCAGGTAACTACTCAAAAGTCAAATGTTAGTTGTAGTTTCAGACAGGCCAAAAGGACCGTGATATCTAATTTGTCCTTTTAATTAATGTTATATTTATATATTAGGTGAAAACAACCTTTTTAAGTTGGAAAGAACTTGATGTGTACATAATACGTATAGATGCTGAGAAAGCTGTGACTAAAAAGATTATTAAATTGATCTCACGTGTCCTCAATATAGCAAAAATAAAACTCATGGATTTAATGAAGACAGGATCACATTTTAACCAAGATCTTACGGTAATGTTATAAAATAGTGACAAGGAAAGTCTCTGGCCTTTGATTGCATCACCCTGACCGGTCAACTGTAAAAGGCCTTGTCCATATAGAGCCAGATTTGCATTTGAACTGATGACAGAGTTGTCCTGCCAGAGAAAGGAGGGGTGTTGAGATTAGAGCCTCATAATCCACAAGCACCTGAAACAGACAGAATTTCTATTGTATAAAACAATTGTTTGATTATTACCTTAAGAACAACAAGATTCCTGACTTCAAGAACAGAGGTAGCAACAATGGTATTTTCGCCACCATCAACTTGGATTTGGGAGTTTAACATGAGTAACATTTTGACAGCTACTCTAAAAGCACCATAAACCTTCATCATCACAAAAGACTACTTGAGACTATGAATGGAGTAGAGACACAGATTCTAAAATTATACAGATGATATATGTTGATATTCAATCATAAGGTCAATAAGGGGACAAAAAGAAAAAGGTCATTTAAAGGCATAATTCCAAGGCAATGCGATAGTAGTAACAGTGATAGAAATTTTTTAGAAGTGTTAGATCCATCACTTTCCAAATACCTGAACACCCTTTGGTTAACAAAAAAGATATAAATAGACCAAAAAGACACAAGTTAACCGCAGTTTATGTTCCAACCATGAAAATTTTCACTAAAATATCTCTCCAATTAGATATGCCAAGCCACGTCCTCATTTACTGTAACAATAATTTGTAAAGTGTGCTTGTCTGTAAAATTACATAAATATCTCTAGTAAAATATCTATTAAATATGCATTGTCAAATAATACTCTTAGAATTCGAGCATGGACAATAAATATCAAATTGATGCAAAGGAACATCAGAAAAGAAAATTTTTTAAAACAGCGAGTCGAATGACAGAAATTCAAGTGAGTTTTAAGAAAGAAGGCGAAATAAAACTATTTTTATTCTGTTAGACAAATAAAAGAAAATACTGTTACAAAAAGGAAGTCATACAAGGTAAACTAGTTGCTATAATAGGTTACTTTCAATTGAGAAAACTATAAAAGATTTGAATCCCTAAATAAGTGAATTATACAAAATTATTACATCAAACCAATAAAAGGTAATTCGTTGTCATCATAAATTGGACCTTGAGCCAGGTTAAGCACTATATAAGACGTCCAACACTAAGAGCAGTCATTTTCCATAAAACATTTAGTGCGTAAATGCCTAAAATGAACAGATACAGTGATAATATGAACTTTGGATGTCAAATAATTAGTTTATTTGACATTGGGAGATTAAATTTTCATCCAATTTGGCATCTATATATGAACGGTTTTGCCAACATCTCGAAACTGAGATGCAGGCATGAAAGAATTCAAAAATATTATAATTTTTTTTTTAATAGATAATCATAAAATTTTATTAATTAAAGAAGAATACACCTGAAGTGTATTATCAGTGTAAACAAGCAAGAAAAGATATAAAGTCAGGCAGCCCCTCTATAGGATTGCTAGTCACTGCA
>CAIGRT010169755.1:0-15516 GCA_903798405.1 Fraxinus platypoda | reverse complement strand
CTCTCTTTTAATATAGTAGTGATATTATTCCAAATAATATATTATTTGCAAAATATTTATCCAAAAAGGATTTAAAATCAAATATTAATTTTAATCACACATTCATGTTTTTTATTTACTTACTATCCATACAATTTTTGGGACCCATTTTTCACACGTTCGATTAAGCTTAAAGGAAATTATTAGTATTTTTAATCTTTTTTAAGCCAAGCGAAACCCACACTATCTGTCATGAATCTTGAATATATATCTTTTTTGATTAATAATTAATTTAGTTCTACTAATGTTTGGGGTTCATTGGCCTCATGAATCAAGCCGTCCACAAATTCAAGAGTCATTTATGAGTCCAAACGAGTTGACCCCACGAGCTAGCTCCTTTTTTTTAATTTTCTTTAAATAAATTAACAAGATAAGCCTAAAAATAAGCAATTTTTTTCTAAATTTATAAAACAAATCTAAAAATGAGCCAGTCCACGAACTCGTATGAGCTAGCTCATGCCCACGAGCCTAACGAGCCGAGCAGGGATAAGAGGAGCCTACGGGTTCAACTCATGAAAAATAATATGAGCTCGACTCGGCACATGGCTTGTCTCAAAACAAAACCGAATCAAGATAAGTCGAGCTTGCGAGCAACTTGACCCATTTATCACCTTTAAGACAAACTAGAATAAATTTTTCTGGACAATAAACCACAATAATGTTATTGGTAGGTATAATTAAACGATTGATGGCAAGCAATATTTTATATTGTTTTTATCTAGACGCATTTAATAATGTCCACTTAGAGTATATTAAATTAGGAGTCGCGATCCCATCATATGAGATATCAATACTTGGTACACTTTATAAAAGTATAAAAGTATTTTCCTCTTCTCTTGCTATTCCTAAACATCAGTGCCTACGTTTATGCAACTTTCCAAAGTCAATCGATTTGCAATAAAAACTTAAAACAATACACTAATGGAACATAATACATTGTATATGTCAATACTTGGTACACTGTATTATTATTATTATTATTATTATTGTTGTTGTTGTTGTTGCTGTTGTTGTTGTTGTTGTAAATAAATATTGGATGAAGGGTTATTTATTTTAATAGAACCGAAGAGATTAGTTAAATATATATAAATATACTTGTTAATCAATCAAATTAAAAATAAGAATTAATATTATTAAAATAGTTCGAGGGCCTGTGTGACAATTTTTTTTATAAAATTTGATGATACATGGTTGAAAAGTTGATGAAACATATGAGTTCCACGAATGATCACTTGACTAAATATTCTATCAAATAAGGTGTAAATATAGATTGGATAAAATCCTCCATGAAATGATGCTCTTTTCGTGGATTTTTAGCACATGTTTGATTCTCGTTACTTCAACGTTAATTCAAAATTTTTTCATGCTTTTTAATCACACATTCTCCAAAAATTCACTATTACAAAATTCATTTTGATGAAATTATGGGCATTAAACAGGAGCTTAATATATTAAACCCTATTTGTCTCTCATTCTTTCAAAACACTTATTTTTACATTCTCATTTTCAACCACACATTCATAAAATAAAATTTTCTACACGTAAACTCAAATTTTTTTCCTACTTTTTAATTACACATTCTCTAAAAATTCACTATTCAAAACAATATTTAAAAAAAAAAAAAAAAGACCACAAAACATGAGTTAAGATTATAGATATATAAGGCTATTTGTCTTCTCCATGAGTAGTTTGGTTGATGTCGTGGGCCTGGGGTGTACTTGATTGTTCGTGNAAAAAAAAAAAAAAAAAAAAAAAAAGACCACAAAACATGAGTTAAGATTATAGATATACAAGGTTATTTGTCGTTCTCCATGAGTAGTTTGGTTGATGTCGCGGGCCTGGGGTGTACTTGATTGTTCGTGGTAGATGAAATTTGTTATTATTTATTTTTTCATTTGTTAATATGTATTTAGTTGATTATTTGTATTTTTTGTGAAGCTATAGGACTCATTTGTTATTATTCCCTCCGTCCCAATCATATAAACTGAGTTTCTTTTTTTTCTTGTCCCAAATACATAGGTCTGTTTCCTAATGTATAATATTTTATTGTGTTTCTTTACCAATATACCCTTATTAAATTTTCCAACTTAATATGCCAACTTCTTGAAATCATCTAAATACACACATTTCTCACTTCTTGGAAACATGAAACAACTCTCATTTCTCCTTCTTCTTCAAAATCTTTATTAGTTTCAAAATAATTTAGTTTTACATACTGAAAATTAAATATGGGTAAATTAGGAAAGATCTTGGCAAAATGAATTTTTCAATGACATTAAAGAAATTTTCTTAATCCGTGTGAAAAACGAAACAAACCTATATAATTGAGACGGAGGGAGTATTATTATTCAAAGAGTGACAAATTCATCATTCAATTATCAAAATGAAGGAAACGATGAGCTTTGCTACATAATTGAAATATTTTGTGGATACATTATATTACAAAAAAGTTAATAATGGATTTATTACATTTCGTAAAGGCTGATAATGAAAAATGTAAATTTCTCTATAAAAAAATCTTAACAATAATATATTTACCTATATACAAAATATTTTAAGGGCGTGTTCAGTAGAGATTAAAATCGGATTAAAATTGAAAAATTAGTCGTTATTGTTGACTTTTATTAATCGAGTGAGACCTAATAACAACTATAATTTTAATTTTAATTGAATTTTAAGCACGATCGAACACGCTCTAAACCCATATTTGAGCTTTCTTCTTCAAAATTTATTTTTCTACAAACTCTTTTTTTGACTACATATTTTTAATAAAATAATTTTATACGTAAATTTTTTTGAATATATATTTTTCAAAAACTTCATTTTTGCAAAATCTATTTAATTTCAAAAAATAATTAATAAAAGTAACTCATGCAAAATCATCCTATAACATTCTCATGGAGTTTTTTCGACCCTAGTCATACGAAAACTCAGATTCTACTTTTTCCAACTAAAGGCGCTGTACATATATGCGACTTTAGTTCAAAATACACATGTGAGCAACACACAGGACATTTGCCGTCTAGATCCTTCTGGAATCACGTTCATGAGCATATAAAAACGCTCTCATTTACATTTCATCCCTTCTCGTATTTTTTCTTTTGACCTCAATTTTGTGCAAATCGGAGATAACTTAGCTCTCACGATAAGTTCTCCAAATTCATTTGTTATATCTACAGGGTTCGATTTCCAGATCCTTTTTCGCTTTCAATTCCCTTTTTTTTTGTTATTTTTCTGGACTTTTGATTTCTTTTTTATCATCGTAAACCCTAGGCGGAGTACTCAACTCTTATGGATCAGAAGATATAATAGCTTTTTGACTGAAATTGTTTATTGCAGTTTTACTTTTTTGTGTCTGCCTATGGGGAGAATAGCGCCCCTGTTGTTAAATATGAAATCTGCAACACCTACTTTTGATCTTCCCCAATTTTTTTCCTTGTTTGGTAATGTTTTCCGTTGCTTCTATTTTCCCTATTCCTGAATGACTTTTGGCATTTTTTTTGCATCAGAATATCTTCTATGAAGTCTTGTTCCTTTTATGATGATATGTGTACTTAGGTTTAGAATTTGGTTGTGTTTGTAATGCATTTCAATTCGAGGACATATTTGCAGAGTTGCTCGTTGCCTTTGTAAATTTTTTTGCTTTGTTAAAATCGTCCAAAATAACTAGAAAGCTTATTTTTTTGTTGGAATTTTGTTTCTGTTTTTTCATGCCTGTTAAATTCAGCAAATTTAAATATCAATGCGCTGTTTGTAGTTTTGGTTGTATTTGTGCATACTGACTTCTGTGTTTGATCAAATTTTGCAAATGGTATTTAATATTAAACTCCTGTTTAAGGTCCAATTCTTTAAATTTCATTTTTCTCCAAATTCATTTTCAACAACAAATTCTCCTAATAAAATAATTTGCACATAAAACCCAATTTTTTTTCTTTCTATTTTTTAACCACATATTCTTCAAAATCCTTTTTTAACCCCACATTTACCATAAAACCACCTTTTGAAAAATCTACCCTAAAAAATTGGTCTCAAACAGTGGGCTTAGTGAAACATCCAGATAGGCAGCAATTGAATTGAAGCCGTTGCATTGTTGTATGGATGTAAAATTTCTTTTCAGCATGTTCATGCTTCATAGATTCAACATTGAGCCGAACTCATTTTCGACCACATGTTCTCCTAATAAATTAATTTTGAACGGGAACTTATAACTTTCCTACTTTTTAATGACATTCTCAACAATAAATCACTTTTCACAAAAAAATATTCTCAAAAAAACTACATTTAATGGGCCTTAATCTTTCTTTTTAACTCCTGTAAATGTTATTTTGTTCATTACACTATCAGCATTATTTAGAAACAGACAGCTTAGTAGAGTGCGCCTTAATCTGGTCATTGACGGCTACTAGCCATAGCCATAGCCATAGGTATGTCTCTTGGGAAAGCATCTTGAAGAATATTCAAAAATAATGAATGGAACTCTTAATACAAGTTCTACAACGGTTTATATTAATGACTTGTTTGAGCCCCAATTTTTTTTGTCCAAAATGCATTTTTGGGAAGAGTATTTTGATGGAGAATGCGTCGTTAAAAAATGCGAAATTTTTTTGGATTTGTGTGTAATATTATTTTATTGAAAAATGTATGGTTAAAAATAAGAGAAAATAATGTATTTTGAAAATAATAGGGATCAAATAAGGGCTAAATGTGTATTATGATTTTTTCCGTAAGCAATTATGGCATGACTTTTTCCCTCCCTTTTAACCTAACTTCTCTTTCTTAGAGCACTAGAAGTATTATATGAGAGACGATCAGGCTTTGCGTTTGGAGAGTCAAATCCACTCTTTGTTTTAAATTTTACATGTAAAGAGTTTGTTGGACTCCTAGAAAAAATGACTACTCTCTGAAACAAAACAAAGATTAATAAAGAGGTTATTGGAGATGGCTCTTAGGAAGTATGGACAACTCGCTTCTCTTCTCTTCTCCTCTCTTGTGTACGTAGATTCATTCCCTTTGTCCAAAATTGGATATCTTAGGACTTCTATTTTTCTTTATGTGCCAAAATAATAAATTCTCCATGCAAAATGAAATCCAATTATAGTCTTCTCTCAAAATACACATGTTAAAGTAACTCCATCATATCGGAGGGATGTAGGAAGCTCGTAAATGAATGTTAACAATCAGTAATTTATTAAACTTGAGAGAAATAGAGAGAGAAGTGGGAGAGAATGGAGATATTTTATGGGGAGAAAGTATTGAATAATGAATTTTAACTGTTAGTCTATTGCAATGCATAGATCCTCTTGATACAGAGTTTGACCAAACTTGATTTAAGTAGGAAATTAAGGAAATAAAATATAATTAAAATCAAATTAGAAAACTACAATAATTGAGATAAGCTAATCTGAATCAATCTATATTTATTTTTATTCTACTAAGAATTCCTTTTGTTCTTATCTACATTCCTCACAATGCTTCTAAATCCCTGGGGATCGAAATGTTAATTTATGGTAAATTTATACAATCTAACATCATGTTGTCATGTATAATGGAACCTGGAATTCTATATGTTGCTCCTCTTTTACTTACTGTTCATACTGTGTCAACAGCCTTTTATTTCTTTTGTTGATTGTGTTTATTTTTATCTAGTTGGTTGCCCTTGAAGTCACATGGCAGATCAGCAACCTCTTGAAGGTTCAAGTTCGAGTGATGTCTCTGGTGGAAGTTCTCAATCAACTGTAGAGCTCAATATCAAGACCCTCGATTCCCGGATTTTCAGCTTTCAAGCAGATAAGAATGTAAGTTCTTATTTTTATATCTAAGGATGTGTGTGTGAAATATTGGGGAAGCATGGGGGCAGTGGTCTGCCTGAATCTTTATCTGCCCAAATGTCTTGCTAAATGAGTTATCTAGAAGATAGATGCTGCTCTCTTGGGCATTTTCATCGCCACCCACCCACACACACATTCCAAAAAGAAAGGGAAAGATAGAAATGAATTCTTGTATACTACATATTGGCTGCAGCATCAGCACTCTCTAACATGATAGACTTGCATGATTTCAGATGGCAGTAACAGCATTCAAAGAAAAAATTGCTAGTCAAATCGGTGTCCCCATTGGGCAGCAACGTCTCATTTTTAGGGGGAAAGTCTTGAAGGATGATCACCCTCTTTCTGAATATAGTATCCTACCAGCTATGACGCTACTGATCTGTTTTTCTTTTTGCTCTTGTAGTATAAAGTAAAATATCAACTAGTGGCGATTAAGAAAGAAATCGTTTCTGTCTTCATTTAGTTCCATTGTTCTTTACCTTTTAGAATTTCTACAAATTTTCCATTTTTCCATATAACGCTGGTTTTAAGATACATTTGGGTGCCTTCAATATTTACTTGGGGAATGTGATCTTCCTAGAAATATTTTCATTCAATTTTGGCAAAACCATGAATATATAAATGGTAAATCAAAAATTCTAGAAATGGCATTATATCAAAACTAAAGCGCGATTTAATGAACCTATTATGCAATGCAGACCAAGAAGACCTAAGAAATATCCACATATATACTTGCAGGCAGCACTCAATGTCTAAGTTAGGATGATGATGTATGGTCTCGTCTGTTTTATTTTTTATTTTTGGGAACCGAAGTATCTCAAGATTTGTATGTTACGGAGGAAAGGGTTGGTGACCTTGATCTTGAGAATCATTGAAATGTTTTTTTTTTTTGGTATTCTATTTACATATAATTTTATTTTTGATGTAATCATTTTCTGGAGCTTGGTATTACCTGGAAAGCTATTCTCTCCGTAATTCTTTCGTGGAAGTAAAAAAAATATAAATCAATAAAATATACATGTTTACGTGGATATGAGGTGTTTCCTTTGGTTATCGGATGTGAGAAAATTATTGTGTTTATCTTGTACACGTTTATGGAAACTTACCTATGTTCTGTTACCTACATGGCTTCATTCCACTTAACTACCTAATAGATGTGGAAAATGGGGATACATTACATTTAGTGGAAAGGCAGCCGCAGCCCTCTCCTGGCAGTGGTACTGGAGATGCAATGGCAAGTAATGATAACAGAGGTAGTAGTATATATATTATTCTTATTCGTTTATGTTGCACGATTTTTTTAAGTTATTCTCAAATCTTGTTCGAGAATTTTTTATTTGATTTTGTTTTTGCCGGTTACAGGCCAAGAATATCCTGCCGGTGGCCCTCGCAACCGCATTGGACAAATCACACACAGTGTAGTACTGGGTACCTTAAACGTTGGAGAACCTGGGACTGGGGAAGCCGTTGTACCAGATCTGAGTCGGGTATGTTGTGTGGTTTTGTTAGACTTTCTGGCATGATATTCGGAACTATGTTCACTAGTGTTTTCTGCACTTTTTAGGTCATTGGGGCTGTGTTGAACTCTATTGGAATTGGCAACCTGGCAGGTGGTATACAACCAGGCTTGCAGGTAAGATTTTTTTTGTTTTTTTTCCAACTGTGGCCACCCTTTAAGTCTTATGTGTTCACATGTATTTTTTCTTGTATAAGGGACATTGGAGTGGATACTGCAGATACCACATTTATTTATGCTTAATTTTTTTGACGAGTGGGACGGTAGATGCAGTTTAACTGGCAGGATCCGAGATTCCGGTTTTACCATATATTGCTACATGGAAGAGTCTGTAGCATGCATAACTATTTTAGTGGGCTCGACTTCCTATTATAAATGGAGTTGTTCTCCAAATAAGAAATTCTGTAGTAAGAAAATTTTGAATTACCCAAACATGTAAATTAAAATTGACTTGAAAGTATCAATTACGTTTTTAACTGTTTAAGATTATTTCAATCATGCTTCTTTAATTGGTTATTGATGTTGCTGCTTGATTATTCAGGTCTACGTGTGATTTGGTCACTGTTTGATGATGCACGTGGGTTTTTGCTTCTAGCTGAATATATTACATTTACGTTATATGGTACATAATTGAATTTGGTGTTCTGCATGCATCTCTTCCTCCAAGGACTTCTGTTTGTAAGTTTATTAGCTTGTTCACGTTTAAATACAAAACATAAATAATATTAGCAATATGCGATATAACTGAACTTTTTCAGAGTTGGAGCGATATCTACACTTTTAAGTTGTATCTATGTTGACATTTGGCGTTGATTTTGCTTGCTGCTCTTAAAAAATGTCGTGATTGTAATGCGGATGGTGTTGTTGGTCTAATGGTCACATGAAACAGAATTTTGACCCCATCTGTTTCTCATATTAAGTTGTTATCTCTCATTTATTATCTTTTGGTTAATTAATGTGCTTACTGAATGTCCTACCCTCATCTTCAGGCATCGCATGGAAATGGGACAGAAGGGTCACAGGTTAATGCTGGTAGTCAGAGTCAGGCTGGAAATCAATCTGCCCCCATGCAGGCAGTACCTGGTCAATTTGCACCTCATGGAATGCAAATTCCCCTAGGAACAGCAATTGCTATTCCTTCACTCAATATGGTAGAATTTTCTCCACTTTGTATCTGTGTTTTTTAACTTTTGACACATCTGGTTATATCCTAATTTATTATTTTCTCCTTGAAATCAGCCAATTCCCAATTCATTGAACACACTTACTGAGTTTATGAACCGGATGGAACAGGCATTCACCCAAAATGGTAACACTTTTACACTTTTTCTGCATTTGGTTTTGTTGTAAAGAATCTCTGAACTTGGCTACTCTGTCTGTGAATCTAGGGTATCAGCCAGACCAGTCACCTAATGTTAGCAGTGATCCATCTACGGGTGAATTGCCTTCAAATTCTCGTAGTGTACCGACACCTGAGGCACTGAGCACTGTCCTACGACATGCCCAACGTCTTCTTAGTGGCCCTACCATCTCGGCGTTATCTGTAAGCACCTTATTCAGATTTTGCTGGTTCTTTAGTTTTTGTCCTATCTTTCACCTGGACGTGTCTGCTTGCACTGGTCATTTTGTCGTGAATGACTTACATCCGTAGTCTGTATGCACACATTTGTGCTATGCGCTTGAAAAGTGTTGTCCCCATAGGTTTCTGTCCCTGATGCAGAATCGCAGCTTAAGTGGTGTTCGTAAGGGGAGTGATTTTAAAGCTTTTCACTTTATGCTATTCAGGGACCTCCACGTTTATGAGAATTCGAATAAAAAAATGATCAACAATTCTACACTGCTGAACAATTACATCATGCCTGGATGTCTTTGTTAACTCTTAATTTTGGACTTAAGTCCTTTATGAATTCTTAAAATTTGCATATGATTGTATGTAAAAGGATGTTTGGCAATTTTTGGATCGTTTAGGAGTGAAGCAACTGAAGCAGTTTTCCTTTACAATGGTTTATTATTGTTTAATATGGAGAAGGAAATTAGTAATTACACTCAAATAATTGACTGAATATGGAGTAAAGGTCTGTTGCTTACCTGGATTCTACAATAGCCCTGGAAGGTTGAATCATATCATTGTAGATGATTGTGGCTCTCTATTGAACATGAACTACATAGAACCAGTACGTTTTTAGCTGATCTGTCCAGATAGTCATGTAATGCTGTGTTTGATACGGGAAGGTTAAAATCAGAACTTGGAGTATGCACAATATCAATTTATGCTGACATTTTTGTTGGTGTTGTATTGGAAATTCATTTAAAACAAGTTCTTTGTATGTGTAATTATGCTTAACAATGTATGTAATGAGTGTTCTCCTGTGTTCCAAGCTGGTCTATTGACTTTTTACAGTCCAACTTAACCCAATCGGCGATGGCCATGTCTAACAATGTTTGTAATAACTATTTTCTTATTACTCTATCCCTTTGTGGTTATATTTTTTATCTCAATTTGAAAACCATCCTGGATCAGTCGTGAGATGGCATAGCTAAACCTTGTATATTGATACAATGATACTTCATAAGAAGAAAGGTAAGTTGCTTTTATCCACTATTTCAGAGATCACTTGCCCAAATGTTAATCTTTGTAGTGGTTTCTTCAGCTTGGAAATTATTTTTCTGATTGCATTTATTTAGCGTAACAAAATCCAAGAATTGATATCATGTAAAAACAAAAGCGTAATCTAAATATTTCTTGGCTTGGAAAGCAGAACCAGAGTTGTGCCAAAGAAGCAATCAAAAAATGATGCTGGCATCATCTGGCTTGTATTGTAATTCTGTTGCACATAATTGTAGATTAGTCAATGTCTTCAGTTAACTAAATAATTGTTTTTCTCGTATTTCCACCTTATTTCTGATGTGTTCATAATCTGCTGAAACTTTTGTAGCGCATTGCAGGTCGTTTAGACCAAGAGGGAGGTTCAACTGATACAACAGTAAGGGGACAAATTCAGTCAGAATCAGTGCAATTAGGTATTGCAATGCAACATTTGGGTGCTCTCCTTTTGGAGCTGGGGAGGACAATTTTGACTCTTCAGATGGGACAGTCTCCTGTATGTTCATTTTCTCTCTCTCTCTCTCAATATGTTCCCATTTTCTGATTCAAGTTATTAACAATCTCAGAATGCTCATGCAGGCTGAATATTTTCTGAATGCTGGGCCTGCTGTTTATATTTCTCCATCAGGGCCTAATCCTATAATGGTTCAGGTTTGTAATAAATTCAGGTCCTGGTTCTTTGAAAGAGTGTTGAAAGTGTTGTACTTTAGTTCAAATCGTGTGCTAAATATGCAACAATGCCTGACTTTCTATATTTGGGCTACGCTAAAGAAATTGGATTCGTCTGAGCCCGGGAAATTTTTAAAATATTTTTGATATGATTTTGCACATCAGTTTGAAATTGTTTTAAATCTACCGGCCATTTTTTTGTGATGGGGTTTAACTTATGGGTCTTGAATTCTTTGTAGATTGAAATTACTTACTGTTGCCATTTAGATTTTTGTCCATGGGTTTGTATTCTGCTCAATTCCCTTGATCCTACTGTGATGTGTGTTGTTCATTTTTTCCTATCTTTTACTAGCCATGGATGTATTTTTGAGTTACCTTAGACCATTTTTAAGTATAACCAATCATTCTTTTTTATTAAAAGAATAATCAATCAAAATCTACTTTGTTTTAAGAAATGTATTCGAACATTAATGAGATGCATTTTAAGATATTGTAATTACTGAGTCATTACATGAAATTTAAGATACTGAATAATATGAGACAGGGAGTACTACTTTGTATTGGCTGTGATGGTTGTAATCATAATTTGGCTTTCCATGTGCTCATTTGCAGCCTTTTCCTCTCCAAACCAGCTCCCTTTTTGGTGGTCCAGCTGGCTTGCCATCTAATCATGTGGCTCCAGGTCCAGTTGGGATTGGCAATGTACCGAGGAATGTAAATATACATATTCATACTGGTACGTGGATTATAAGAATGCATAAGTTGTTTTCAGTTCAGATATATGATACATCGTTCACGTTTGACTTGTTGGAATACCTTTGTAACCAGGGGCATCACTGGCACCTATTGTTTCTAACCTGCGTAGCAGGGCACCTAATGGAGAAGGAATGCAGGGAGAACATGTTAACGAAACAACTTCTAGTGAATCTGGTCAACCACAGGTTTTGTCAGGAAGAAATGTTACTGCAACTGCTTTCCCATCGGGGCCCACTGCTGTTTCGGTTTCTGGTGCTGTTGGTGGTGGTGTTTCACAGGCTCTTGATTCTGATTCTTTTTCCAATGTAATATCTGAAATTAATTCTGAGCTTAGACGTTTTGCTGCTGACGCAGGCAATGAAAACCATGGCCCATCAGGTCTGTGACGTGGCTATTTATTAAAAATTTGTAATAATGTATGTGCTTTACTGAAGTGCTTTTATATCTCTTGAAGGCCAATCAAAAAATTCTACTGATCAAGAACAATCTGCTGGTTCTGGTGCTGGAAATGATGATACAAGCAGTCAACAAATGAACACATCCAGCAATGGAGTTGGGGAGACCAGTCAGGCTTTATCTGGTCCTTCCATGGTAGGTAATCAGAAGGTACATAATGGGCAAAATGAAAGTGATCTGAATTTTGTTATTACCAACAGCTGTACTAAATAACTTCTAACTGCTAGACACACAGCCACCAACCATGTAATGATGAGATGGGAGGTGTTGTGAACTCGAAGAGTGAACCTTCCACTAGTTTTGAGGGAGGCTCTCAAAACCGGTCAAGTAAATCAGACCTTGCTGTTGAGGGATCTACAAGATCTAATCAGGGTAAAGATATATCTGTTGGTCCTACAGGAGTGCCTATTGGACTGGGTTTTGCAGGCCTGCGTCCAAAGGTGGGATTTTGCTTTTGTTTTTAATGTCAATATGTATTTGGATAATGTTTGGGCTCAGATAAAAAAATAGGTGTATGCCATTTTAAAAGCCGTATTTAATGCTAAGGATTCCTGTAAAATTAGCTTTGTTTTCATTGTATTGCACTGTTATGTCAGATAATGTTTTCTCATTCCTATATGCTTCCTGAAAAATTGTTGTACTCCCCTAATTTGCTTGGGTTTTACACTAACGTTGGTTCTGAATCAGTTTAATCTTACAGTTTCTCGCATAAACATTACGTTTATTCATCTTCTACAAAATCATTTTGGTTTCAAATTTGTATGTCTCTTAGCTTTCTTGTGCTTTAGTGACTTTGTGTAAAATGTGATAGAGACGAAGCGGGCTACAAAGAGCAAAAAGCAAGAACAGTGATGGTGCAACTGCTAGCAATCAGAGTGAACAATCTAGAACATTTGGACAGCAGGTTTTGCAATCTCTTGCATCATTCTCAACGAGGGGAAATGCAAATAATGCTCCCTTGGAGCAATCACCACAACCTCCCAGGGAAGTAGTGTCGAGTGCGCCGACAGCAGGACCAAATGCCAATGGCCAGGTTGATGTAGCAAGCTCAATGTCTCAAATCCTCCAAAGTCCTGCTTTAGATGGTCTACTGGCTGGAGTTTCACAGCAAACTGGGGTTGGTTCCCCGGATATGTTGAGAAATATGTTGCAACAATTTACTCAGAATCCAGCAATGAGGGGTACTGTCAATCAACTTGCTCAACAGATAGACAGCAACGATCTTGGAAGCATGTTTACAGGTTTGAATAGAGGCCAAGGTGGTGGCTTTGATCTGTCAGCAATGATGCAACAAATGATGCCTATTGTTTCTCAGGCTCTCGGGGGTGGTTCCTCTGAACCCCAACCAAATCCTGCTGGGATGTATAATAGTAGGTTTAGGGGAGAGATAGCACCAACTGAAGAGGACTCTCAGGTTTGTGCCTTAGAACAGATGAAGTATATGTAAGAAAGAAAGATGAACACATGCACACACGTAAAAGATGCTAGTCCTTGCATTATTGGAGCATGTTTAACTAAGCTCAGGAAGAAAGAGTAAAGTTACCGTTATCATTTTGTTTACAGAAATATGTTTTTGGATATATTGCCATTTTTTCTTTTACTTCTTCGAAAAAATTACTTACGTGATTGAGTGACCTTTACCTTGTTGCCAAAATAAGCCCCTTTACCATTTCCAACTCTGACCATTAAATGTTATTTAGTTTAGAAGTTGGTTTATATTTACAAGTATCGTAAGTAAACTTTTTATGCTTAGCCAAACAAGCTCTTGGAATTCAATCAAGTGCAAAATGCTAATTTTAACCATCTGCTGTGCCATCCGATGTAATGAAATTTTAAAGCTATTCCAGACTTTGTCTTAACATTTCAATCTTTTAGTGTTATAAATTGCGTAGTTATTACTTTCACAGAAAATGTTGGTCAGATACTGTTTTCAAATAAAAAAGAAAGTAATCGTTCTGAAAGAAGATACTGGGCTAAGCTTAATTTGGTTTCCTAACGTGTGAAGTAATTTGTGCAATTCTACGTTTTTTTTTTTTAATTATGGTTTAGTTTCTGAAGCTAAGTGTAACAAGTCTATGCTTACTGTAGTCACACCACAGTACTTTTGATTGATAAAGTTCTCTTTTGAATATCTCATCCAACAGATTGAACTTCAACGAGTGGTTCAGAGGCTTGAAAACCAAAATTCAGCTGGAGAAATTTTCCGCTCTATGGTTGAAAGTGCAGTGCATCAATATGGTCGTGGCAGCGCTGATCTTGTAAATGAATTGTGCAGTGAAGGCAGGCTTTCACATGTAAGAATTATGGCTTTCACCATTTTGCAGTGAAGGGATATTTGCATTTATGCGTCTCTTTCTTTTTGGTGACTTGCAGGAGTTCATGCAGATGCTCAGTCTTGACATTTCCCAAAGACTTCGAGATGAAACAGGATCATAGGAAAATGATTTTCTGTTCTTTTACATGTGATTTGAACATACTCTTTTCATTGAGTAGATGAGTTACTGGTATCTGCCCCCTGCTATGCACGGTTGGCACAGTTTTCATCTGTTATTTCATCTACAGAAGGACGACGCTGTGAAAAATAGCAGGTTATGGTTTATTAAAGTTACTAGATGACAATGACAAGATGAATCGTAATTATGTATGAGTGCAAAATTCCTGGGGGTACGTTGTGATTTTTTCCTGTGGTTGATTTGCTAAAATATTGTAACTTGAATGTGTTGTTTCCCTTTGAGAGTACGAAGAGCTTGTTTTGGATCAATGAATTGACACAGACCATGGTTCATGTGTAAGAGAATTCAATTGAACTATTGATATCCTCTTAGTAGTGCATTTTAAACTCTTTAAGAGGTTCATTTGTTTGCTTTTAAGTTTCCTTTTGCCTGCTAACGAGCCTACACAAATTGGGTTCACTCATGTGCTTTATGTTGACAATCTTGCTATGATCATGCTGAAAGGCAATGCTTTTCATATATATTTGTGGGTTGTATTCTCATGTCAAGAATTTGTTGATTCTTGCAAAGTGAACGGAGCTTCTATAAAGCAGTATTTTAGAAAGCGTAAATCATTGTTAGGTAGTAATGTTAAGCTTCAAGCTATAAAGATCATAACTGGTGTTAGGCGAAGTTTAGGAGTGTAAAATCGAAAAATCCTGTTAGACAGCACGATCAAACTTTGAGGATGAGGTCCACAAATTCTAAGCAATGTTAAAGGTTAGATGTTCTTTTTTGACATATTAGTCACTAAAGTTAAAAAAAAATGCCTTTCGGTCATTCCATTAGTTAATGTTATGACACCTTTCGGACTCATGAGAAATATAGTGAATTTTGCCCGATTGAGTTTGGAGGTTATAAGAAATGAATCATCATTTAAAAACACTGCTGGACAAAGTTGTGCTGAGGCTGAAATGTGCATAGCAGTCTATTGAATATCGACTCCAAACTGAAGGTCTTAATTGAACCAACAATCTCACAGTGGATGTGTCAAACATTTTATGTTAACAAAAGAAGTGAACAGGTCCAAGGATAACTCAGATTGGTTATTAATTACAAACCGTTGAATGCTTTTCTTGCAAATGATATATTTTCTCTTTCAGACAGAAATACTATGTTTGCAAATCTTTCTAGAGCAAGAATTTATTCAAAATT
>CAIGRT010169733.1:0-13078 GCA_903798405.1 Fraxinus platypoda | reverse complement strand
CGGAACCGAATAGGACCCGACGGGTCCATTTATTAAATACCCGAAAGTTTTGGGTCGATTCGGTTCTCTTCAGAACCGAACCGACCCACGGACAGCCCTAATTGTGTTTGTTATTTTTGCACTATAAAGGTCTAAGTTCAATTGTCAAAAAACTTATAAAGGTATTCCTTCAAATCGAGATCATATTAACTTACAAAATCTTTCAAATTGGATGTCATTCAAGAATTCTAAACGCTCCCTACTTTCATCATAAAATCTCTTTATTGGTCTGTTCTTTATCGAATTACACAAGGCGACATTTATCTCCAAGAGATAAACTCAATTCAAGGTTAAACGAAATCAAGAATTTTCGACCACCCGAACCAAGTCCACCAACAAATCTAACATACCTTTGCGCAGACCAAAGGCATATAATCCGTACCAACATGTGCTACGGAAATTTATGATGCAAATTAAAAATAAATAAAAAAATATGTTAAATTAATTTTTGTTTACTTTGAATGAAAGCGTACTAGGCTTTGAGTTAATACGGTTTCATTTAAATTTATGTCTTCGAGATTCGGGTTTGGCTCGAATAGCTAATATACTATCTGCCTTTGCCAATCCGGTGGGGGGAGCATACTATGAATTTCCATCGATCGGCCTCACATTTTAGGCTTGTAAAAGAAGTTTCAATTGTAAGTTCGAATCCGGCTCTCCGTCTACTACTTGCAGTTTATTACTCTTTCCTTAAAATACGAGGCTACACAAAGGTATAACGTTATAGAAACTTCGTTGACTTTATCATAAACCTTGATTCGGTGGTCGAACAAGAAAAGTTTTTACCAATTTCTTGAATAAGAGTGAAAAGGGACCACACAAATTGCACTAATTAGAAGGGTTAAATAGCCAATCAAGTACAAGTCTAATCTAGGTAGTTTCAAATCATAGGCATGACCAGAATGTCACATTTCAGGCAGGATCCTGCCGTAACGATTCGGCTATACATGAAAATTAGTATTTAATTTAATGCAATTATTAAACTTGAATTATATATCTTCCTTGTTACACTGCAATGGTAACACAAAATTAGGGACCACATAATTTGGTCTCTTAATTAAATTAATCCGTGTTAAAAGTGGGTTGATCAGCCAGTCAATTTGTGTTAATAAAATATATTTAAGTTATGAGTCTTTACGTGGAACGACATTAAGGGAAAATTACATAATTAATATTTTACTTATTATTTCAAAAGTAAGTTGATCTATGACCTTTTTTAAAAAAAAATCTCGATTATTAAACTCGTGAAAATCCGTATTAAATCGTAACGTAACTCTTTTGTTACTTTCCAAATTTACCTAGAAATTTTAAGCGTGAAATGTTTTTATGAGAGTCGCACGACAATTTAACTAAGATTTTAACAGTTCGTCGTTGAATACTAATTGCTTACTCCTTCGTAAAGGTTGAAGAAAGTTAGGGAATAATGGTGAAATTTCCCCAACATTAATGAATTATATCACGTAAGAATGTTTTATATAATAAATGTTTAATTATTTATTTTCACCTTTTATTATTTGATAATGAAACATGTTTATATTAAGCATATGTTTCGCACAACTTATTTGAAAACATGTTGGCTTCTTATTAATACCCTTCTTTTTCGATGTCAAAGATTAGAAGTTACTCACAAATTCTCTATTAAGGGATAGAATCCCACATCGAATAAAGATGTAAACATAAACCAACTTATAAAGGATTGTGTTACTCATCTTAATAAGGTTGACCTTTTAAGATGGATCCTCAATTCTTAACATTCTATATGAAACATTTTGTAGTCTATATAAATCAACTTATAAAGAATTGAGTTACTTCTTTTAATAAGGTTGACCTTTTAAGATGTAACCTTAAATCTTAACATGGTATCAGAGCTCATTAACTTCTAACGAGCAATTCGATCCGATTAAAACTTCAAAAGTGAGCATACAGATTTCAAGATTGGTCTGCTCAAACGAGCCACCATCTTGAGGGGGTATGTTAAGGGATAGAATCTCATATCGAATAAAAATGTAAACATAAACCAACTTATAAAGAATTTGGTTACTCCTCTTAATAAGGTTGACCTTTTAAGATGGAACCACAATTCTTAACATTCTCATTAGATCTCGGTTGTTCTTAATAGCTTTTCTCAATGCTCGCTGACTTACCGATCATCTCAATCAGTACATTATCTCAATAAAATAATTTTATATGAATATTCATAACTTTTTCACTACTTTTTATCACGCATTCTTTAAAAAATTACTTTTGCTCAAAATAATCTCTTCCAAACAAACAATTATGTGCGTGCAGAATACACGCATAATTAGACTGGCGAAAAGAAATTGCTTTTGATTTAATTATGTTGCATAGAAGCATTCAAACAAGATTAAGGGTTGGAGCTCGAGTAAGATTAAATTATACAGAATTATTATTAATAGACCACATTGATTTCAGCAAACATAAACAACATAATTTGACTATGTTCACACAGTCTTGAAATTTGGTTTTGAGCTGGAAAATAAAGTTCGAATAGTCACGTGTAATCGATTAACAAAATGTTGTGTTCCAATTAATGTGATTATTATTGATAAAATACACTTTCGACATTTCAATATATTGACGTCAATTCTCAATTGGCCTTAACTTCAATCTAGACTTCAATTAAGTAACAAAATTTGGAAGTTGTAATAGATATCAAAAGAAGTGTCACGTGATATGAATCTTGATAATAATCTTACAGTATATTTTATTTCAGCGTTGGATGATTTACGTTTTTCTATTAAAACACCCTCCAGTACTAATTTTGATTCTATTGTTATTGTTACATGTACATCTCTTGTGTTGAGGGAGATCTCAATGCTCGGACATCCCATACATAATCACAAATCAAATAATTCTCGTACTTCTTACCATTCGGCCTGCATCTAGAATAACTCAGATTTTGTTGGGTTGGCATTTTGGTAGGAAACGCCCGTTTCAGTTGCTTTTCCTAACATGGGGGGTTTTGAGTTGAAGTTAGCCCTCGAATATGTTTGAACTTCTTGAAATGATCTTCCAATTTTCGGGAGCATTTGCAAAACTGCACAATGGAGTTTTTCGTATTTCGATAGAAGAATCTAACAAGTGTTATTATTGAGATTTTTGACATAAAAAATAAATATTTTTCGCTTCAGAGAATGCTTTGTTATACTAGGTCAACGACGAATTCGTTCTTTTCTTTATCCCACTATTGCTAATGAAGAGGCGAATCCTACATGCCAAAACTTCTTTAATTAAGAAAGCAACATTAGCAAGCTGGAGTGTGGGGAGACAAAGGAAGTATTTCATTGGAACATTTACTAAAAAATTTCATAAACATTTCCTCGAGATGTTAAAAAAAATAAAAAATTATGAGGTAAAAAGTCAGCGGTCAAAGATATGCATTACTGTGTGTGTCTCCCACATCCCCACATGTATAGTACAGGGACACATTCTTCATGCATAAAAAGCCTCCCAAAAATCCTCCATACACAAAGCACTGAGCACCCCACTTGGGTTGTCACCCTACCTGCATTGATGTACCCGCCTTTTAATACCTACATATAGCCTATAGGTTTAGTTAAAAAAAAAAGAAGTAAAAATCTAAGTTAAAATTAACCATTAATTTTAATTTAATTGATATCGAAATTCAACTTAAATTACTCATAAAACATAGATTTTGAGTTCAAATTCTAGGAATGCAACAAAAAATCGTTAGGGAAAAATAAATCTAGAATCTTCCAAAACGAGCAGTACGCATGATATAATGACTTCGGTACAAAGACTTAGTTGTTACAAAAAAAATACGTGTGTGTATATATATATATATATATTTGTAAAAATTCAAATTTTTGTGTTCAAGTTGTTATATCATATGTACCGCCCGTTTTAGAAGAGCGTAGATTTATTTTATTCCTAACGATTTTCTATTGTGTTCCTGGAATTTGAACCCAAAATCTATGCTTTATAGGCTTGAGTTGTTACGAAAAAATACTTTTTTTTATAATGAACCATATCTTTATGCAAGATCGCACATTGGCTTGTTAGCTAACGTATATAAGCTGTTTATAGCAGTCAAATAACTTTCATTTACACATTACATGAAATTCACGATTACTATTAATTTATTCACTACGCATTTTATCTATTTATTATTTAAATCAATTATAAAATACTCCTAAGCAACCTTAGCACGTTTTGATCGAATATATAGTCTTGTATTAAGTATAATGGAGAAAATGATTTATTGAAATTAAAAATTACATTGCGTTATGATTTGTATTTACCTGTTTATTATTGGGAATTTTATAATTTATTTTGGTTAAGAAATTTTGTACATGCACTTCATACCTAGCCTAGCCTAGCCTAACCTAACCTAACCTAACCTAACCTAACCGATATATATGGTGTCTTTAGCCTAGTCGTATCCTAACCTAACCTAACCTAACCTATTATAATTAGTAATAAATAACAGCTTGCACGTAAAAAAAAATTTCTATATACGCATGGTAGGTAGAATTGAGACAATTTTTTCCAATTAGAGAAAAAAAATTCTATAATATTCTCATTCTTGTATGGATTATTATAAGATATGGTTGACATTTATGTTTTGCATCAATAATTGGTGTAGTGTTATGGATAACACCTATCTTATTTTTTTATTTATTTTTATATTTTTTTNTTCCAATTAGAGAAAAAAAATTCTATAATATTCTCATTCTTGTATGGATTATTATAAGATATGGTTGACATTTATGTTTTGCATCAATAATTGGTGTAGTGTTATGGATAACACCTATCTTATTTTTTTATTTATTTTTATATTTTTTTCTTCATCGCGTTCACCAAATTTAATAATAAAAAAAGGGCACGTTGAAACAAGCTATGGAGTCAATTAGCACTAGTAAAATATATCGATATTACAACGTTGTAGTGAATGAATGGTTGAAGTACGCTCCATAACAAATAAATTTGTTACGGATGTTAATAAATTCGAGAGTCCATAAATTTATTTCGATCAGTTGAACTTTCTCAAACTATTTCTTTTTTAGGATCAAAAAAGATTTGTACCGAAATTACAGATACGTACACTTCTACGTGTCAAACTAAAGATAAATCCAAGGATTTTGGTGCAAAATTTTAGTTAGTAGTCTATTTTATGAACTAGTATTGTCAAGCTTAGGTTAACTAGTATTTCTTAGATTTTAGATTTTAACCTCATACGGCTTTACTTGTGCAATTTGTGTTGCTTTTTTTTTTTTTTTTTTTTAAGGTAAAATATGGTCCTCATAGGAAAAATTCAA
Source organism: Fraxinus platypoda (assembly GCA_903798405.1). NCBI lineage: Eukaryota > Viridiplantae > Streptophyta > Magnoliopsida > Lamiales > Oleaceae > Fraxinus > Fraxinus platypoda. The sequence goes on along the minus strand of CAIGRT010169733.1, from coordinate 7,739 downwards.
ACCAAAAAATAAACATTTTACCAATTTTCAAACAAATATTTGTCATAAGCGGTTTCTTAAAGTCCTCAAACTANTTTTTTTTTTTTTTTTTTTTAAGGTAAAATATGGTCCTCATAGGAAAAATTCAAACCAAAAAATAAACATTTTACCAATTTTCAAACAAATATTTGTCATAAGCGGTTTCTTAAAGTCCTCAAACTATAAGAAATAATTATATAAAAACAAAATAACCTTTCACTATCTCACTCACAATTTTAGTATATATTAAGCAGGCTTATGTTTGATTTAGCAAAAAATCATATCTTTAGTGAATTATTTTAAAAGCTGATGAAATATGTGGTTGAAAAGTTAGTAAAAGTTGTGAGTCTTATAAAATATGCAGTTAAAATTAATTATTGACTTCAACTTTAATGATGATCTATGTATCAAAAAATTAAAGTTCAAAGAGTTATTTATTTAAATTTTATTTATAATATCCATCGAGGGGCATGCTAAATTCATATTTGATTAAAGACTTGACACATAATACTTGAAATATAGGGAGGCATGTACAAGCGTTACAAGAATATTTTATGACGATCACAACGCAACCTAATTTAATTTGATTTTAAATTACAATCATCTTTGTTAGACGTCATGTAACGCATGGTTTAAAGTGTCACGAGAATTTTGAGGTGAATGCTCTTGCAATTTTAGAATTGTTAAACTGAAAAGGGTCTCGCTTTTGTGTCATCGAGAAATGAAAGTTGTGAAAAAAGTTGATTGTATATGAGCGAACATCCACAATGTAAGAAGACACGTACAAGGGTTACACATTTTTTATATATAGTAATCACATGTTCAACACATCCCTAATATAATTTGCATTTGCAACCATCTTTATAGGTCATCCAGTAACGCACAGCTTAAAGCGTCACGAGAATTTCGAGGTGAAACACCGGTTACAATTTTAGATCCATTAAAGAAAAAAAAAATTTACTTTTATCATCGATAAATGAAATTCATGAAACAGTTGTCACTATGTAAAGAAATATAATAAAAACACGCAATATAAGTAGGCATATAATGTATGTTCATGTAGATCTAGATCACTCGAGATCATCTATAGAACTCAACTATTAAAAATGCCTAAAACCTCCTATACATTTATACGTACATTCGCACGTACATATACACATTTATTGTAAGCAAAAAAGTAGAAGCAAAAAACTAAAAGAAATTAGGTTAATGTGTTATTTAAGAAGTACATTGTTCACTATATTGCTGTAAATGTCACAGGCAAATTATATGAAGCACGAAAGTTGCATGTCTCTGAATCAATGGAAAACAAAAATGCCACAAAATTATTTCCCATGTCAAAATATTCACAATCAAACCCATCCATTTGCAGTTTTTTTGTTTCGTTGTACTTTTAAACACTACAAGGTAGACCCCACCCTCAACCCCCCTCCCAACCCACCCCATCACACTTCATCCTCCTCCTCCTCTATATAAACCTCCCTTCTCTCTTTCTCTCCCCCAGGTCATAGCCAATTTTCTCCCTCTCTCTCACAGTCTTTTGCTGCATAATAATATTTTCTTAACCATGCCTGAGGCACCAAAGGAGCAACAGAAGGCCACTGACTACAGTGTGGCTGAGAACAACAAGAAGACTCTTGAGTTCATTGAAGATGTAACTAAAGAGGCTGATGATGTTCAAAAGAGAGTTCTTGCTGAAATACTCTCAAGAAATGCCCATGTTGAGTACATAAAAAGGCATGGACTCAATGGGATTACTGAGAGAGAAATTTTCAAGAAAATCATGCCTATTATCACCTATGAGGATATTCAGCCTGAAATTAATCGTATAGCTAATGGTGATAAATCCCACATTCTCTGTTCACAGCCCATTTCAGAGTTTTTAACTAGGTGTGTTTTAACATTCTTGAATGTGTTATTTTAGTTGTTTTAAAGAAGGATTTTTTTATTTATTATTTTTTTTCATTTTCTTTGTGCTTTTTTTAATGCAGTTCTGGGACATCTGGTGGGGAGAGGAAACTGATGCCAACCATTGATGAAGAACTGGAGAGGAGATCATTGCTTTACAGCCTTTTGATGCCTGTGATGAGCCAGTTTGTTCCTGGTTTAGACAAAGGCAAAGGAATGTATTTCTTGTTCATAAAATCTGAGTCTAAGACCCCAGGCGGGCTAGTGGCACGCCCTGTTTTAACCAGTTATTATAAAAGTTCCCATTTCAAGGAGAGACCTTATGATCCCTACACAAACTACACCAGCCCAAATGAAACCATTTTATGCTCTGATTCTTACCAGAGTATGTATTCTCAAATGCTTTGTGGCCTTTGCCAAAACAATGAAGTCCTTCGAGTTGGGGCTGTTTTCGCCTCGGGTTTCATTCGGGCAATCCGGTTCTTGGAAAACCATTGGTCCCTTCTTTGTAATGATATTAGAACAGGGACACTCAATGCCCTAATCACTGATCCATCAGTAAGACAGGCAGTGATGAAAATCCTCAAACCCGACCCCGAATTTGCAAATTTCATTGAACAAGAATGTAGTAGACAATCTTGGCAGGGGATTATTACTAGGTTGTGGCCAAATACTAAGTATGTTGACGTTATTGTGACAGGGACAATGTCACAATACATCCCTACTCTTGATTATTACAGCAATGGCCTCCCTCTGGTGTGTACTATGTATGCCTCTTCTGAATGCTATTTTGGTGTCAATCTTAACCCACTTTGCAAACCTTGTGAAGTGTCTTATACTCTCATTCCCACCATGGCCTATTTCGAGTTCTTGCCTGTGCACAAAAATAATGGTACAACCAATTCTGTTCCAATCCCCAAATCCCTCAATGAAAAGGAACAGCAAGAATTGGTTGACTTGGTTGATGTTAAGCTTGGACAGGACTATGAACTTGTTGTCACCACTTATGCAGGTAAAACTTATTAATCTTCCTCTCTTTCTTTTTTTTTTTTTTTCCCAATCTTAAATGGATTAAAAATTAGTAATCTGTTAGATTATTTTAATTTTTTTTATTGCAGGGCTTTATCGTTACAGAGTTGGAGATGTTCTTCGAGTTGCTGGATTCAAGAACAGTGCCCCTCAATTCAACTTTATTTGCAGGAAAAATGTGGTTCTGAGCATTGATTCTGATAAAACTGATGAGGTCGAGCTACAAAATGCAGTGAAAAAAGCAGTGAGCCATCTAATCCCATTCGATGCACATCTCATCGAGTACACGAGTTATGCTGACACCACAAAAATTCCAGGGCACTACGTGCTCTACTGGGAGCTAAGTGTGAATGGCTCCACCCCGGTCCCTCCTTCAGTTTACGAAGACTGTTGCCTCACCATTGAAGAGTCCCTCAACAGTGTCTATCGTCAAGGCCGTGTGTCCGACAAATCAATTGGCGCTCTCGAAATCAAGATTGTTGAATCAGGGACCTTCGATAAGCTTATGGACTATGCGATTAGTCTAGGGGCCTCGATTAACCAGTACAAAACGCCCCGGTGTGTGAAATTCGCGCCGATTGTTGAACTTCTGAACTCCAGGGTGGTGTCTTGCTATTTTAGTCCAAAGTGCCCCAAATGGACTCCTGGCCATAAGCAATGGATTAATTCTGATTAAGGACATTTGTGCACCTTGGTAACACCAAAACAATGAATGTTTTTAGGTTAACTAATCATTTTAATGCTCTCTCTCTCTCTCTCTCTCTCTTTATTTATTTAATTATTATGGTAGAATCTGAATGATCAATGAGTAGCAATGTACAAAAACAGTTCCTATTTCAAGGAAGGCTCTTTGTTTCATTGTCAAACTTCAAATGTGCCAGCTGTGTATGTTTGCAAATCTTGAGACATTTTGATTCTTGTGGGAGTTTCTGTCTTATTTCCAGCCAGAAATCCTGCTCACTGAACTCTCATGGAATAAGCACTAAAACTGTAAGTTACAAGCATGTTTGGCAGTGCTTAATGAGTCGAACTTACTTTTAAGTTACTTTTTTTATTTGTAGAATTTACTTTCCAAGAAAGTTATCTGTATGCACAGTCAAACTTGCTCTTATCAATTCTGTATGCAGACCAAAAGTTAACTTTATGTCTCTTTTATTTGAGCATATGTACTGTTCTTTAGCAGCATATAGCTACTAATCTCGTGTCAATTCGTTCACTTAAAAGCAGATTAATCAGCAAAAAGCTGCCGGCTGTGTAGATAGACAAGTCGCCCAATTATAAATTTTGTCCATAGTCGATTGAAAATATATTTTATAAAAAGTAATTTTTTTTAAGATAGCATGGTTAATAAGTATAAAAAACTTCTATATTATACATAAAATTATTTTATTGAAAGAATATGATTGAAAATGAGTTTAGAAAAAGTTGAATTTTGAAAAACGAGCCCAAACGAGAACTTTATTCAATTGAAGACGAATTAATGGATAATTTCATTTATCCATTTTAGACCCTAAACAATGGCCTAGCTTAGGGTAGGCTAAAACATTTCAATTTTGTTCATTCATTTGAACTTCCAAGAATTTAGTTTACCCTACATTTTCTTGTGTTTAGGGTTTTTGTTCGAACCGACTCCATTAATCTTGTTAACTTTACTTACATTGTTGAAGACATTTAAATAATATATATGTCTATCTAACAATTTAAAATTTTAGATCAATTAATTTATCGTGATATGAAAACAGACAAAATCATGAATTCAAGTATCATCGTCGCTCTTTTCGTAAAGAGGCCAGAGGTGAATCTTTGACCGAAGTATGGCCATAAACGATTTTGCAGTGAAGGACGGATAAGATAGATAGATATATATATATCTGTGTGTGTGTGCAGAAAGTGTTCCTGTCAAGCTCAACAAAAACACACACAGACAGACAACTGCATAACAATACTTCATTAAAGCTGTGATATCATGTTGATTTCTTAACTTACCTATGAAACATAATAGCTTAGTTTTTGTAATAATAAAGCTTTGTCCACATCAATTTTCTTGAAGTTCAAATTGAAAACACTATCCAATATGCGGGTTGAAAGCACGAGAAATTGTTAGCGACTTGAGAAAAGGGGTCGTAATGATCATAGATACTCTGATACTTAAATTATAGTAAATTCAAACTCAGCGTACCTTTGCCATTTGAATGACTTTAGATAATGGTTGTTGGTGACACTTACCATGTAGTCTATAGTAGCACAAGTGATCGTGTCTCTATTTGAATGTCAAGGCATACTTAGTTACTGTAATTTCAGTAAGCTCGAGAAGTTGTATGGTTCTGACAAATGGGATCACAATAATACACGATCCATCATCTCGGCATAGATTGAGATCGAGGTGTAACAAAGTTCCAGGAGTCGATCAATGGGCTTGTAAACTTTGTCGTCACCTCGACGGTAATGCTCAACGGTGAAGTTGTCAATTTTGACAAGTTTCGATGACATAGGTTAGCTTGAGCGAGTCTAAGAATAACGAACTAAATTTTACATAGAAATGACATATTTTGTCGTATTTCTTTGAGGAATTCTTTGTTTTTATCTTTCAATAACTTCGAGATTAAAAAAAAAAAAAAAAGTGCAAAGCTCGTTGCCCCGCTTGAATTGACTCGTGGAGAGCTAGGGCTAAGAGTGCAACTTTTAGGCAACGAGACAGTTGGACCAGAAGCCCAAGCTCATCTTGGTAATGAGCCAAGTCGAGCCTATAGTTTGGACTCATGGGCCGGCTCGATTCGATCCATTATCACACCTACCAGCACTCTTTTTTTTTAATGACTCAGGTGTCCAAGATTCGTCCGACTAATCCTGAGGAGTGGCGGCTTTCCCCCTGGTTCGTCACTCGAGTTAATCCGGATGCAATCACAGCTTATACACAATTGGATCGGACATTCGACAGTTTTCCTCCTTGTAGACCTCTGCCTTCCAATATAGATGTTGTCTTCCAACATTTTTTAAATGTTTCCTTCCAATATAAATGTTGCTTTCTAGCTGTCGCGGGGATTTAAACTTTCGATACTTCGTAAAGAACCCTCTTACTTTACTACTGCGCCATGCCCGTGGGGGCCACCTACCAGCACTCTTGATTTTAGTGGTGATAGTATCAAGGTCATCTGAATTACATCATTGAGGTGCTTGAGAGCTGACATGCCTAATTTTTCTGCAAATTGCCCCCAATAAGTTGGACATATATTAAAGGTGGAATGTCAATATTCCAAGTACTGCAAGATAATTATGATAGGAAGATTAACCAATTTCCACATTTTTCCATATTAAATGGCCTACTGTTATATCATCTCAACAATAATGGAGTTGGAAAGATTAAAATGGAAAAACTTTTTGTTTGATAGAGAGTTAGTTTTTACTTTTTCAGACAATCCACCCAACAATGAGGGTGACAGCAATGAGCTGCTTACTCTACTCTAAAGTTAATGATAATCCATAAAGATGAATAATTGGTGGAGAGTGCGTGAAACATCGTAAAGGATTGATGTGACCATGTTCGACAAACTATTTAGATAAGTTGATTATGAATTTCGCTTGTGTATCTTTTTCCCCTTAATTTTCAATTATTAGCTTAATTTGATTAAATGGTACTTATTACTCAGACTAATCAAGAATCCAGGGATATAAGAAGGGACCTAGTGTGATGCAACAAGAAACGTAGAGGACCAACTGTGCAATAATTAAGAAGTTGCTATTGCTGGATTATGCGACTTTGATTATGTAGTACGTATTCGCTGGATTGTCGCCATGTGACTCATATGTGTCTGTTAGATCCAGGCTTCCAGAGGGCATATAACGCATGAAAGTAGGTCAATTCGAACGAACTCTTATTTCTAATATCTCCATCTCTTCGTCTCCTTCATTTCTTCATCCTCTAATAATTAGGGTTACTCTGTAAATGATTTTATTGTAATAAACGATGAAATACTAGTCAATGAGTGATATTTGTAATTTGTGCTTGACAAGTTCGAGGGTTTTAAGAGTTCTAAACTTTCTGTGTCATTCGATGAAACCAATAGGTTTCTTGTTATATTTAAAATTCGATGATCATATTATACCAATTCTATAGCCTTATCCATTAGCAGATACTCGAATGTTGATTACATCTTTATTGTGGAACATTAGTCAAACAAGAGACGTGTTTTCGATATATTTACTTCAGATTATTTTGCTACTTGTATGAGCATAACATCAAACAATCAAATCAATTATAGGAACTATATTTTGTGATGTCGGGCCCCATAATGGAGTTGTATGGATCATGACTATTCATAAGTTTAAAAACATTTTAATTAAGAGACAAATTTAGCTAAGCAAAGAAACAAATCAACCAAAGTTTCCGGAAATGGACCGAAGAGCCCACGTGGAATTGTCCCATTTTAGTTAGTTATGGCCCGTAGTTTTTGGGTGGCGAAGAAGGCAATTTTTAAGTGTCACCACACACGTGTCTGACCTTGAAAAGACATTGGACGCTTGCACGTGTAGACCCCAGTAGAGGAATGTTGACTTTAAATCCCAACCCTCAAAAACCCCACCCACACATGAGGGATATCTTCTCTGTTTGCTTGTCGGGCCTCCACACGAGGCCCATTCAGGTTAGCTGATGGGCCCAATAATTTGTCACCAATAGTGGAAATTGCTGTGCCCGACAATGGCTTCATAGCAGCTGCTGTTAAATAATTCAAGAAACGTCTCTCTCTCTCTCTCTCTTGAGTATTGCCAAAGCCCATGGGGGCATA